>QJSC01007846.1:958180-1023305 GCA_003697955.1 Calidris pygmaea | reverse complement strand
AACTGTTCCAGGCTGATTCCTGAAGCTTGGATTAGCTCTGGGGCAGAGCCTGCTGCATCCAAACATCCTGCTGGGTGTCAGCTGCACCCACTCCGTGTCCGGGCAGAGCTGCTCTGGGACCATATTTTGGTTGCTGTGGGGGAATGAGAGGCTGTTGATAAGGCTTGTCTTCTTGTTGGGCGTTTTCTGTTTTGAGTCGTTCCCGCCACGGTGAAGGTTCAGTAGCTCAGCCTTATCTATATCCTGGGTGGCCAGGTCTCCTGTTTCTTTCTGGAGAGGGCCCACAACTTCCCTACTCTTGCCTTTGTCCCGCACATATCTGTAGAAGTTTTTCTTATTGTCTTTGATGTTCTTGGCTAGATTTAGTTCTGCCTGGGCTTTCGCTTGCCTGATCTCGTTCCTGACCACTTGGACCATTTCTCTATATTCTGCACATTCTACCCATTCCTGCTTCCACCCTCTAAAGGCCTCCCTTTTGGTCCTGAACTTGTCCAGCAGTTCCTTGTTCATCCACGCAGGCCTGCTGGCTATTTTGCCTGACTTCTTCTTTTTTGGGACGCACCTCTCCTGAGTTTGGAGGAGGCGATCCTTGAATACCAACCAGCCCTCTTGGGCCCCTCTCCCCTCCAGTTCTTTTTCCCTATCAGATCTCTCAGGAGACCAAAGTCTGCTCTTCTGAAGTCCAGGGTGGCGAGCTTGCTGCACACCTTCCTCGCTGCCCTATGAATCTTGAACTCCACCATTTCACGATCAGTGCAGCCAAGGCTACCCTTGAACTTGACATTCCCCACCATCCCCTCCTTGTTAGTAAGGACAAGGTCCAGCACGGCTCCTTTCCTCGTTGGCTCCTCAATCATTTGAAGAAGAAAGTTATCATCAATGCATTCCAAGAACTTTCTGGATTTCTTGTGCCCTGCTGTGTTGTCCTTCCAACAGATATTGGGGTGGTTGAAGTCCCCCATGAGGACCAGGGTGTGCGATGCTGCTCCTATCTGTCTATAGAGGGCCTCATCCTCCCTCTCACCCTGATCTGGTGGTCCGTAGCAGACCCCTACTGTAACGTCACTTGCCCCTGTGGTCCCTTTAATCCATAAGCTGTCCATCAGGTCTTAATCCATCCCCAGGTGGAGCTCCACACCCTCCAGCTGGTCGTTGACGTAGAGGGTTGCCAGCAGTGCCAGAAGTGCCAGCCAGTACTTGGTTTGGGGGCAGAGAACCCTGCTCCAGGGTTGAGTTCCAGGTGGCAGGGGTGGCTGTGGAGACACAGGCATGCAGGATGGAAACACAGAGGTTCAAAGCCAGTAGTACAAGAAGAAGGAACTGGCTGCAGCAGAAAGGAGCTGGGTTTGCATCCATATCCCTGCGGTGCTTCCCAGGTCACCACAGGTACGGCGTGGGGTAGGAAGTAAAAGTAACCCTGTGTTTAAAAGCTGGTTCCCGGTGCACGGGGGTGTGATCTGGGTGGGAAGGTGGCTGCAGTGTCACGGTGTGATCGCTTCCCTGCCGCAGTCTAGCACAAAGCACCCCGCGGCGCCTGCGCCGCCGTCCCCCGCGCAGCCTTCTCCGTTCTCACAACCCTGCTGTGCAACCCTCTCTCAGGCAGAACCGTGAAGAGCTTCGCAAACCATTTGTAAAGCTCTGTGAGGGGGCTGCCTGAGAACAGAAACGGGGGACGCGTGAACCGCACGTGTGCGGTGTCCCCAAAATGCAGAGAGGGCGCAGGTCGTCTCTTGCTCCTTGTCTGCACAGCCTGTCTAGAACAGTTCCAGGAATTCATTAGCTTTAATGTATCTTTTGGGGATGATGCATTTCAGCATGTTAAAATTAATATAATTCCATTTTTGTTCCTTTTCCTCAGGCCAGCAGAGAGTCATTCTGCTTTCCCTGAGCCTCTACAGTCTTCCATTAGTCCTTAATCAATTATTTATTCGTGGGGAGAGTATCTGAAAACAGCAGTCCAGTCTGAGGGTAGCAAGACTTGACTGTGCAGATGAATTTGAAGTGCCTGATGACTGAACCCACTGGAATTGTCAATAGCATTAAGAACTGCTTTCCTACCACAAAATAAAAATATAGCCTTTGTAGGTGGAGTGTGCTAAACCTTGATGGGCATATGAGCTAAAAACCAATGCATTTTAGATGTCACCTGGGTGTACCTTTACCAAGCACAGACAGGGAGTTTTTTGGAAAACATCTTGCCTTCAATTTTTGACTGACTTTTATTTTGTGATAGAAAATGTGTATTGTTGTGCAATTCTGGCCTATGTAAACATGGGAGGTTCAGATACAGAATCTTTAATTCTGAATTTTGATCTGGTGTGGTGCCATCACACCTCTCGGCCAAGATTTCTGTCTGGTCTGCCTGTTGTTTCTTGTCTCCGTGGGTTAGAAATAAGTTTCAGTAAGGATTTGAGGTGTCTTCTTCCTGCAGAAAGGGACACTCAGGCATATAATTAAGGCCTGTGCAAGTGAGAGGGACCTGACAGCTTCAGATCTTCCGCAGCTGAAACAGTAAAATCCAAGAGTCCTGTGGTCTGATGTTGGCTGGAAAAAGGCTGAGATAAGAACAGTTGTCACAGATCCCTTCCAGTAAGCCAGGCATCCTGGTCCTGGAACGAAGAGTGAACACACGGAGTGACAGCATGAATTGACTCTGCATCAGCCAACTGCTGCTCATGGGTTCCATGGGTTCCATGAGTTCGATGGGTTCCATGGTCCCTACATTTCCATCTTGGCCGGAGCTTGCTGCATGCTGTGTTAGTCATGATTCCCATTCCTGTCCTGAAAATGCCCCTTGTGCTTCCCTTACACAGACTTCCCAGTTTCACACCTGGAGTTGGTGCTGTGTGTATTGGGTGATGAAAAGAAAGGGGCACTGACCCTTCATGTTGCAAGGATGTGACTGTAGGTGCCCTCATGGAGGGACACGACAGATCTAGGTGCTAAAAGCTCAAGAGGTGAGCAGTGTAAAGACAGAGTTCCCTCATTCAATTCCATTTCTGTCCTTTTTCTAGATGGAGTCAGTTGAGACAGTGCTTTTTTTTTCATTTTCTGATTCATTTGTTTCATGTTTTACAGGAACAAGGGAGTTGGCAGCTTTTGGTGCCTAGTAGCCGTGTCAGCGGGGCACTGATTGATCCCTGCTCTAAGTTACTTTTGCTTTGCTTGCAATGGGGCAACCAGCTAAGGCACCTCCTAATTCAGGAACTCACCAGCTTTGTCAGCTCATGAGTCAAATCTTAGAGAGGCTGAACTGCCTTGGCAAAGGACTGTCTGCCCGTGCTTGCTGGAGATGGAGGAAACTCCTAGGTTAAGTTCCTGTGTGGGGACAATACCAGCCAGCATTGGTCGTGGGCAGTTTGGGGTCTTTTTGCTGCCCTTAGGGCTGTTGGGGTGACACGTGGGATCTAGTCTGTCCCTGTTGGCCCGGGACGGTGTCGCTGGTTCCTGCGCGCAGGCAGCTTGAGGGGTGTCCCCAGGAGCGGGAGTGGGATCGCAGAGATTTCGGCATGACCGGCCAGGAATTTCACCTGCTTATCCAGGATTCTTGGGCTTCACACAGCCCCGGGTGAATCACCTGTAATGAGTTAATGGGCAACAGTAATCCACGTGAAATGAGAAACTAGGTCTCGGGTTAATGACCCATTTGCTCGGCTCCTACAAATACCTCTCCCATCGGATTTTACTGCCGCTATTTAAGTGATTGCTGTGGCGAAAAACAGGGAGATCAGAGCAGTCAGGAAAGCGTTTTGTTTGCCCACGGGTTTGCTGGAGTCTTAGAAAAAAGAGAAGCGATGATATCAGTGATGGTCTCAGGTGTGGTTTTTTTATAGAAACAACTCTCAAGAGAGCTTCTCCTAGGAAATATATTTAAATTTTGTTCTGGGGGGGTGCTAGGCAGTATGCCCTCCTGCACAGGACTGGGATGCCTGTGTGCTGTGTGCCCACAACGTGCCACTAGCACAGAGGCTGCTCTTTTGCCACGTGCATAAAAATTCAGTGCAGGTGGTGAGATTTTTAAAGGCATCTGTGCTGGCCCAGTATTGCTCCTTCAAAAGTTCATAGCAAATTGGGCAGTGGAAACCTACAGGCCAAAGCAAAGTGCTTTCAAAAATCCCATCTAAAAATACAGCACTTCTTCCTTCAGCTTTGTTCATTCCATTATAGGAAGGAGATTAGCACCTATAGCCTCAGCTTTATAAATCTGGATCTGTAATTCAGAGCCTTAATGAGGTTCAGTTATATATATATATTATTTTTTTTCTACTTCAAAATCAACTGAACCTGACGGGACTTTTTTTCTACCGGTTTCCCCGGGTTCAGGATCAGGCTCAGAGTAAAGTGAGTCTTATCCCTATCGCATGAATATGGAGAGGTCTGTCTGACGAGACGTACAGGTTCAGAGCAGGAGTGTCTTCCCCACAAAGCCCTGCTGGCGTTACCACAGGTTTGGTTGCTGCACATGATCACGATGGGTAGGGCCACTTTTTGGGTTTTTTTGTTGGTTTTTTTTTTTTTCTTTCTTTGATATTTCCTGGAGTGAAGCATTCCTCCCAAGCATGGGGAGGGTGGATTTCACAGCAGCTGTGGGATTAGCAGGGAGAGGGCAGGAGAGTCGCTTCGGTGCGAGCTACTGCCCGGTTCCCCCAGGGCAGGCTTAGTGACACACAGGGGTGAAATGGGGACATGTCCCTCTATCTGGGTGGAAAGAGGAGCCTTTTCAGCAACGCAGACCAATACTTGTCTTACCAGGACAGCTTGGAGCTGGGGCAGTGCCTTCTAGCAGCAGTACGGTGGGCTGTGGGCACTTGGTGATGGTTAGTCTTGGGTAATTCTTTCCCTCTGTCTTGAAGCACTGAGACCTTGTTGCACCGCAGGCACAAGCCTGATTTCCTTTTAATTTCTGTATCAGGCTTTGAATCAACGTCGGTCTATTTTTGTCAAGGTGACATAACAGGCTTATGCTTTTTAACCTCTCTTGGCACTCTCGGTCATAAGTCCACACCTGATTCTTGTTCGTGCATTTGGGTCTCAAGTCTGTTGTACACCTCCTCTGAAGGCTTCAGGCAAGGGGACTCAGAAAGAAGCATTGTGGTTTGGGTTTGGTATTTTTTTTTTTTTTTTCCTCTTTCCCTCTTTTTCTGGCAAGGGTAAAATAGAAGCTCTGTTGGGAGCAACTCGGCAAGCGATGTCTTGGGGCCAGCAAATTCCAGTGTTGCTGCCCAGTGGGACTGAGGAGTCTATCACAGGACTAGGCTGGCAGCTCATCCGGAGGGGCACGCACACCAAGAGCAAAGCAAAAAGCAAAGCAAGTAAGCAAAAAGCAAAGCAAAGCTTTTTTCCTGTCCCCTCTCCCCTTCACACAGTAAATGGGAGGACGTTTGCCCTGGGATTTGGGGAAGTACCTCAAGTGTAACTCCTCTTACAAAGGAGGAGGACTCCTCTGTCCCAAATAAAAGTGTAGCAAATAATATATGTATCATATATATATATAAAAAAAATGTATGTTCACGAATGTGAATGATTGTGCCATCTTTGGGATTACTCCAAGGTAGCAATCTCCGGAGTGTCTGTGTTCCAGCTGTCCTGGCTCCGGTTCTTGGCTGTCCCATTTCACAAGACTCTTTTTGCCCTTGCAAAGCTGCCTTTGGAAACTATCATTAGCTTTCTTACGGCTGCCATGCGTATAATAAAGGGCGAGCTTATAGGTGTGCCTGACCCTGGAGGGACTCAGGGCAGCCGTGGGGTCCCACCGGATCTGTACTGCTCGGGTTCAGACCCACTAACGTGGTGGAAGCCTTGTGATTATCTGTTGTGGTGTGCCCAGGGGATTTTTAGTCCCTGCCTGTACTCTTTAACCTACCACTCTTAATGTAACTGGAGGATGAATCATGACCGTTCATCTCAGTAGCAGTGAAATCACGTCGGTAATTGCGTTAGCTTCCACAGACGCTTTTCTGAAGTGCCTGGAGGGAGGGGAGGTGGGGCTGCTGGCACTTCAAACCATCGGAGAGGCCTTGGATGTCAGGTTATGCCAGCTCCTTTGCTGTAAGAGAAGTCAACGCCTTGGGCTCTGCTTGGTCTCCAGCACGGCAGGCTGGGGAGCGCCGGGAGGGGACCAGAGAGCTCGGATGTGGTCCGGGGAACCGGCTTCCAGAGAGACCCCGCCAGCAGGAAGGGGTCAGGCAGATGGGGAGCCGGCAGCTCTGGGTTCCAGCCTGTCTCCACCAAAAAATCCATGGTGCTGCCTTAACCCAGGCAGAGGACTTGCAGAAACTTGTCCTTACGCTTGAAGGGCTGCTTCAGTTGAAGATTAAAATGTAATAACAGAGCGCTTCTGGATACAAATGCTTGCCAATCTGAGTTTAGTCTGAAGCCCAAAGAACAGAGCAAGAACGTATTTTAAAACTTAATCAGACTTATCCCTGTGAGTGCATGAGACTGATGCAGAGTGCCTTTGGGCACAGTGAAGAGCGCAGATGCAGGTGGGTAGGAGAGGATCTCCCTCTGTCTTGCACCAATTCAGACTCCCGTGACCTCGCACTCCACAGCGGTCCTTGGCCACGTGCTCTGGTGTGACTTCTCAGAGTCGAGCCCTGCGTTCTAGCGTTCTGTCTGAGCCCGGGCATGAATCCGTATTGCGTCACCCCATACCATCTTGGTGTCTGCAAGAGAGGTGGAGTCTGCTTTGGAGGCTGGGTGGCTGGAATCCATCCTGCCTTTGTCCTGATGCATGGGTGCAGAGCGTTTCAAAAGGGTTGTGCCGTGTGTGCCAGCGTGGGTGGGTTTAGGTCAAGCAGGGAAAAGCCATGGGGCTCTGTTATATCCTACTGTGTTCCCCTTCTGCAGCTCTCTGTGGAGTCTGTAGGATGTGCTGTGCTGGAATGAAACCATAAAATCCCCAGGAATGGTGCTGGGCTACTGGCTGGAGAACCTCTCGGGTACTGAGATGCCTCTGGGGTCCATCTTCCCCACAAGCCTCCTCTGCCTCCTGTGGTTGTACAGCGCAGCCGGCGAGGACAGGCTGTGTCCTCTTGTATGGCCCAGCAAGGAGTGTTAGTCTGCAGTGGAGCTTCCCTCCGCTCATACCGCTTATCCTGGGTCTCGAGTTGGATTCTTATATCATTATGTCACATTTCTGCTCTTGCTTTGTTTCTGAGAACCGCAGAATTTCAGTCTGGAGCCTTTGTGGCTGTATTTACAGTCCCTAAGCACCCAAGTGTGGTCAGCTTTTGAAAACAACTTCTGGTTGTTAGGACAGTGCAGAAGGGCATCTTGCTAGGTTTCATTCCCGCTTTCTGGTCGTTACGAATTACAAATATCTGGAGAGATCTTCCCTTCATTTCTGACCCATTATGTTGCACTGCAAGTTGCCCCTTCCCACAAAGAAGACATTGAGGGGCTGGAGCGGGTCCAGAGAAGGGCAACGGAGCTGGTGAGGGGTCTGGAGAACAAGTCTCCTGAGGAGAGGCTGAGGGAGCTGGGGGTGTTCAGCCTGGAGAAAAGGAGGCTGAGGGGAGACCTTCTCGTTCTCTCCAACTCCCTGAAAGGAGGGTGTAGAGAGGTGGGGATCGGTCTCTTCTCCCTGGTCACAGGCAACAGGACAGGAGGAAATGGCCTCAAGTAACGCCAGGGGAGGTTCAGGTTGGATATTAGGAAAAATGTTTACACTGAAAGGGTTATCAAACCTTGGAATGGGCTGCCCAGGGAAGTGGTTGAGGCACCATCCCTGGAGATGTTCAAAAGACGGGTTGACATGGTGCTGGGGGACATGGTTTAGTGATGGTTTTTTTTTATCATAGTGAGGTTGATGGTTGGACTAGATGATCTTGAAGGTCCCTTCCAACCTAGATGATTCTGTGAGTCTAAGTTGCAGTGTACTTGTCATAGTTGGGCTGTCTGCCTGCATGCTGGTGGTCTGAACGACTTTGCACTTCAGAAGTCAATTGGAAACTAGAAAGAACGTTTTCTTTACCCAAGAGAACATTCTTCAAGAAAACGAGGAGTTGAAGTTATGTTTTGCAGTCTCTGCGCTGCATTTCGACGTCACTTCGTGCAGTGCCTTGAAGGACAGAGCGTGTGGACTAAATCCCACAGGGTGTCGGGATTGCATTCTGAAGCCGGGTCCTGTTGTGAGGATGAAAGCAACGCTTTCCATCTCGGCATGCCAGCCCCAAGGGGTGGTGTAAGTGGCTGCACCCTGGTTGTATGCTGTATAGCAGTGCTGAGTCTCTGAACCTCTGGTTCTTTGCTGGGTTCTGTGCCCAGGGAAGTGTCCTCTGTAAGCTCCACCTATTCTGATTTTCCCCTTCAAAGTATGACAGGAGTCAAATTAGAGGAAGCCTTGGAGGCTGGAAGGCAGCAGCAGCTCCTCCTTTTATTTGGCAGCAAAACTCGGGATTTCAAACAGGTTTTTCTCCAGCTCAGTGCAGCTTGATCTTTTTTTCTGATCTCTGCTTTGTGGTTTCCTTTTTCAAAGGCCGGTAACCTGGTTTTTCATTTGTGATTTCAATATTTTCCCCTACCCTAAAGATGTGGTAGCAAGCAAGCAAATCTCAGCAGCTCAGCCTGGGTTTTTATGTCTTAGCTCTGGTAGAATATATTGCAGGTGTCTTTTTTAGCCTGTATTTATTAATTCCTGCTGCTTTACCACTGCTTAGGAATTTGCTTAACTCTTCCTTGATGCTGTGAGAATATGGGGTTCTGGGTATAAAAACTTATTTGACCTTAAAAATAAATAATGTTTGGTTGTTATTAGAAAAATGTGGGAGATGCGAACCATTTTCTGTGAAGGAATTATTAAGTGAGTTCTCTGCAACCCAAGGCATATGGGATTGGAGATAGCCTTGCTTCCCCGAAGTGGTATGAAATCTTGGGAACAAAACGTGGAGGTCCCTAATCCAAAGCTGATGGGAATAGAATTGTGAAAATAATTATTTGCTTTGAGTTTGGTAACCGAGTCTCCAAAATTTGGTGTGGAAAGAGAAATAGATAATTGCTTCAGATTTTGTGGGCATGAAATAATTGTTTGGGATTTTTTTAAAGCAACAATATTTTTTTGCAACTCAGGAGAGTGTTTGTTTCAAGTAAAATAAAATATTTTGGTTTGGGTGTTATTAATGAATGCAGAGGAAAATGGGAAATGATATCAGCTTCACATTAGTTTTTAGGGCTTTACATAAAACTGAGACCTCCAACAGTTCTCCTCCTTGTTTCATCAAAATAGTGGTTTAAATCTGTTGTCAACCGTCCTTGGAGAAAAGCTTCCAACCTGAAAAATCCCACCTCTTCAATAAGCGTCTTCTAACTGTGCTATTCCGCAGGTTGTATGTCTTTCACTCTCCTCTTTTGAAGTTGCTTCATTTTGCAAAAAAATAATTATAATTTCACTGGAGCAAGAGTTGGAAGCGTGTATTGCTTTGACTACCAGAGGAGGCAATAGAAACACATTTTTCTCCGTTGTGATGGAGATTTCAGTATTTCTATGAAGTAAAATGACTTCAGCAGATGAGGTGGAGAAAAATAGAAATCTACTCCTTTCTTGCAAAGGCAGTTTGAGTGCGCATTTGCTCGCTCCAAAAGTGTTTCCAAAAGAGTGTCTAAGTGGCCTTGCATGCTGAAGACTTGAAAAAGACCTTCTGAAACAGAAATGCCAAAGTTATTCATTTAGCTAATTCCACGTTTGGGGATTTTATTTTTAATTGTGTGAATACATACATATATAATTTTTTTTTTTTAACATTGCACTAGCCACGTGTACATTTGTGGTTTGCTCCCATTTCTCTGAACCTACATCTTTCATGACTCAAATGATTCGCACGGAGATAGGAACGCCAGGCTTTTATGAGCTTTAAACCGGACCTTTGGGATTGCTAGGGCTGGGAGAACCTAGAACCGAGGTAGGAAGCCACCTTCTGCCACTCCTGTGAAGAAGATCCTTACTGCGTGTACACACAGAGTGGTAAAACCAAAAGAGGAAAAAAAACCCCAAACCACCAAAATTCCGTCCTTTCAGATATAGTTTCTACATCACGAATGGAGGCGATTGGAGTAGGGCGAGTGGCAGGTACGTGTATAACACCCATCCACTGGAAAAACTATCTGGTGCAGGGAAATTGTATTTGACAGATGCTTCAGAAAAGGACTGGGATCATCTGCAGTTGTAATTTTGGGGTTTTTTTTTTACGAATATTAAACTCAAGTGGCAGACGGGTAAAGAACACTTTTTCCAGCAACTGACGCTGAAGCAGCTCGTTTTGTCATTTCTTCTGGGTCTAAAATAAGCTGAGGCCATTAAGCTGGCGTGCTTAAGGACGTGCCTGTGAGGACAAAAGCCGCCTTTCTGAGTCGGGATGAAGCCTGCTTCCCAATGGAAGTCTGTCAGGGAAAGGCAGAACCTCAGCAGGGGCCTTGGAAACGCAGCCCTCAGAAAACCGCTCCACCGTTATTGCTTCATCGACCTGCTAAAAATATATGGCATGGAAAATGCAAGTATTAAGGAAATGAGGTAGATTCGGGCTTTCTGAGCTGGCTGACTTCCAGTTTCATCAGCTTCCCGGAATCCTTGCTGCGAAAATGAAGAGCTCCTTGTAAATCTCAGAAACCTGTCGGGGTTTTTCCTCTCACGTGGCTGTGCTGGTTTCATGGGGTTCAATGCCTGGGGGGACCCGTCAACGTCAAGCAGCGAGTACAGAGCTTAAAAATTCTGGGATCACTTGAGACCTGCTCAAACCTGAGACCAAACCACAGCTTTCCCAGAGAATTATCCTACGGGGCAGCCAGAGAGAGCAGGCTTCAAAGGAGCTGCATGGCTGAGCCCACCACTGTTCTGGCCCGCAGGATCGCTCCAAGAGGAACGCGGGGGGCCATCTTCTGTGGCCTTGCCCAGCAAAGAGCATTGGGAAGTCATCTTTGGTCACAGGAGGTCCTCTTCTAAAACAATGTGCACGTAGCCCGAGAGGCTGAGCAAGCGCGAGCAGATTAATGTCATGCTACGGGTTATGTGAAAATAGAAAATGCAAGTTTTGGATTTCACGTTGCTGGACAGAAGTCAGGAGAAGCTGGCATCCCAACTGCAGGAGGAGACAACAGGTGCTCTTAATAGGTTTTATGTGGAGTGTAGAGAAGCCAAAAGGCTGGAGATTTGCCTTGTGTGGTTAAAAGTATACTCACTCAGCAAGCGGCAGGAGGTTTAAATTTAATGGCAGTTACATATATAGAGGTGCTCTGCGAGGCCACAGCGAGTGCAGAGTGCCCTTGCACCTGCAGAAGCTCCTGCCATCTTGATGGTGAACATTGTGCATTACACAACTAGCAGGGATTTGGGGCTTTCTGCAGCGTGTGCTGTGGGGCAGAGGCTGAGGAGTGGCAGAGGGGCTGGTGACCTTGGTCTGCAGGGCTGGTCCTGCCTTGTCGCTGCGTCTTAGCTCTGCTCCTCAGGCTTTCCATGAGGGACTGGAACCTGCTCACTCAACGTATGTGGCTGTTGCTGCTGGCTCGGGTGTAAGGAAGGTGTATTTTGAAGTATTCCCAAAGCATGGCAGGACATGGCGGGTATTTTGGGGGGTGAAGGGAGGTTTGGAAGGGGGATCTACTCTGCCCTGGGGAGGCCCCATCTGGAGCACTGGGACCAGTTCTGGGCTCCCCAGTTCCAGAAGGACAGGGAACTTCTGGAGAGGGCACAGCAGAGGGCTACAAAGATGATGAGGGGCCTGGAGCATGTCTCTTATGAGGAGAGGCTGAGGGACTTGGGGCTTTTTAGTCTGGAGAAGAGAAGACTGAGGGGGGATATGGTCAATGCATATAAATACTTAAAATCCTTTAAGGTGTCAAGAGGATGGGGCCAGTCTTTTTTTCAGTGGTGCCCAGGGACAGGACCAGAGGAAATGGGCACAAACTTGAATGTAAGAAGTTCCACCTAAACATGAGGAAGAACTTCTTCACTTTGAGGGTGGCAGAGCCCTGGCAGAGGCTGCCCAGGGAGGTGGTGGAGTCTCCTTCTCTGGAGACATTCAAACCCTGCCTGGACACGTTCCTGTGGGACCTGCTCTGGGTGGCCCTGCTTTGGCAGGGGGTTGGACTAGATGATCTCCAGAGGTCCCTTCCAACCCCATGGGATTCTGTGATCTCCAAGCAGGTTCACCAAAATCCCCCTTCCAGTCTCACCCTTAGGCTCCCCCCCCCGAAACAATCAGGCCTACCCAGGACCGAAAAGGTGTTTGCTGCATTTAAAACTGAGCCAAGATTAAACTGTGCGTTTCAACCACATCGTTGCAGGCTCCTGGAAACAAGGCCCGCCTTCATGCTCGCAGGGCTTCCCTGCTCTGCCAGGAACCACAGGGAAAAGCAACAGGAGCTTCAGCTGGAAACTGCTGCTGAAGGCATACTGTCATGGGCGATCATGTACAATGCCTCTCACTGTCCTCACCCTAGAGCCTTTCCAAGATGAGCCCTTGCCCACATGCCTTAGCAGCCATTTTTGATTCTCGGAAGGGGAAAAATGTCTTCTGCTGAGCATCCCACCCAGAGCAAACACTACAGCATAAGGCAGGCACGGGGCACTGTCCTCAGCATCCACATTTCACTGAGCACCAGGTAGCTGCTGGGAAGGACAGCGTGATTCCAGAGGGGTTTTTGTGTTAAAGTTGGAGAGAGAAGATGTATGATCGGGTGATTAAGATCCGGAGCTGGAATTCAGGAAGCTGGTGTTCGGTCTTGGCTCTGGGGGACACGGGCAAATTTCTTAACCTCTACCTCTCGCTTTTCCGTCTGTTCAAAAGAGGCTAATAATACTTTTTCTTACCTCTTTAGGACAGGATGTGGCTCTGATTGTCTAGCACAGTGTGTCATTGATCTTTCCGCTGTGACAGTGACGTTGAGGGAGAGCTGTCTCAAGCTCCAGGGAGGCGTCCAGGGGTGGTAGAGGCTGTAGAAATGCCAATGCAAAACAGAGCAATGGACCACCTGATTTTCACTTTAAGTTCATAGAAGGACAATGAACAAGATCAAGCTGAATTCAGATTTCAGCTCTCCCATAGGTTTTCATGTTGATATGGATGTGCCGCCACCTATGTTAACCACCTTCCCCGTTGCTCCCCCTTCCCAGGGAAATAGATGTCCAACCAGAAGACAAAATGGATCAAGTTCCAGCGTGGATTTCATAAAGGGGTCCTGATACCCTCAGATGTATTTGGTTATTTGATGCTTATCTGGGCATCTGGTTGACTTTGAAGGTGGCTTTGTCTAAGCCTGTCAGGAGCAACACTTCCTGCCTCAGAGCTGCGACTCTTGGGCCAGTATCTGAGACGGTTCAAGAAGTGAACTGTAACCTACGTGTACCATACAGGGCTCCCATCACAGCTCCTTTCCTCCATCTGTGAGAGTGACTAGAGCTTGTCTGGCAGCTGAAGAGCAGAGGTGCTGCGAGCTGGTTTGTGTTTTTAGGAAGGCATTGCCTAAGTCTGCAGATGACCCCGTGCTTTCCGGTTGTGTTCCTCACTGGCACCGCTGGCTGCGGGCTCTTGCCCCGGGCAATCTCAAGGTCAGGCAAGCTGATAAGCTTTGTTAGGGCTCTCTCATTTTGACAGCTCTACTTTTGATGAGGAGCTCCCAGGCTGTTAGAGGTGACGTATCGGAAAACGTGCCTGTCTGCAGCTTGTAGAGTATGGTGTTTGGCAGCGGGTCTCTTGCGACCCTGGCAAGGAGGTCCCCATCCCAGTGAGCACTACAGGGGACATTGGCTTTGCACATTAATGCAGTCCTGCTGGAATCGATGCGCTTGGGAGGACTTCTTTAAGACTTTGCCTTATGGTGGGGGCAACCCACGCCAGCTGAAGATTCCCCCTGCCCACCTGCCATGGTGTCGGCAGGGAGTTTCTTTTCTTCTCAGCTTGGATAACATTCCAGATGGAGTTTATCAGTCAGGCTTGTCCCGATACAGGGAAGTCTGGGACTTAACCCAGCACACCTCAGGAGAAGGAAGGAATCTGCTCCCTCTCTGAGAAGGCTTCCCGCACCTCCCCAGCTTTGGTGGCGTGCTCCAGGCGCGGTGCTTAGTGGAATCGGAGCACGTCCCGTGCGACGCGTTTTGCTGCATCGTAACATCATTACGCAATTTGACAGCTCTGCCAACCTCTGTTCCAGTGCGTCCCCGAGCTGAACGAGCAGGAGTTCTGCCAGCCAGGCTTGTGGTGTGTTTGGAAAGCCATGTGGGCGAACTCGTACAGCACCTGCCCGTACTAAATGCAGTTCGACGGAATGATGTTTGTTCCTCCCTCCCTTTTATAAGAGAGATGGAGCAAAAGAAAAACCCCTCCTGCATGACTTGTGTTTATTTTTTTGTGATGATGAGGCTTGTTCACTTCACAGGTTAAGCTTGTGAGGTCTGGGACGCTGCCTCCGTTTGTGCTGGGGCTGCTTGAAGCACGTAGCAACTTGGTGAACCATTCTCGTTGCAGGGACTTGAAGCTGGACAATGTGCTGTTGGACTACGAGGGTCACTGCAAGCTGGCAGACTTCGGGATGTGCAAAGAGGGCATTCACAATGGCATTACCACAGCCACCTTCTGTGGTACACCGGACTACATCGCTCCGGAGGTATAAGAAACCTTTCTTTGGCCAGGAAAACTTGGTTATAATATGAAAAGCACAGGTTAGCTTTAAAGCAGCAGGAGTACTCTCTAGCATCTTTAGCTACGCCTTATTTGACTGCTGGGTGCAAGTTTGCCTCCTAGGTGCATGCTTGTATTATCAGTCCCTTGTGCAAGCAAAGCATGAGTAAATCTTCGGTCTGCTGCGTAGGCACCAAGAGAAGCCTATATTTTTCTTAAGGAAGTGTGAAGTGAAAAATGGAGGCACAGCTGCAAAGATCTTGAGAGGCACATGCAGATACTGGCCCTGTTTGATTTGAAAGGAGATTGCATTCTCCCTAATTTCCTATCTCCTCCCCTTCCCTGTCATTCCCCAGACTCACTACAAAATTAATAAACACCTCTTTAAGGAATAGCTGCCCTCCAGACAATGCCAGATGTTCTGACAGGGTTTCAGATCCTTCTTCAACATGATTGAATTTTTGTCTGTGGTTGGGTGTTTGTGCCTTTCTCACTCGCTCGCTCTCCTTGCCCTCTCCGGCTGAAAGCCTTGCCATGGGAGCTGGGTAAGCATTTCCTTCCTAGAGACAAGGAAGAAGTGGTGTTAACTTGCACGCGTGGCTGCTTTGCCACTTCTGAGGCTCAGCCAGTTTCACTGAAATGCCCCTTCTCCTGCTAAGCCCTAGCAATGTTTCCCATGAGCAGCCAAGCTACCTCAGCCCTTGTTCAATGGATCTGATGTGCCTTACTGCAGATCTGGGGGTTCACCTGGATGTTCCTGGCCATCCAGCCAGCCTAGCAGAGAGCACTGTTAGGATGTAACAAAAACTTCTGCATTAATCTTTCCAAATCTCTTTTCCCCCTCTGCTGAGTTGAAGAAGCTTTGGGGTCGATATTTCTTTCTCCATCCCTTCTTCAGATCCTGCAAGAGATGCTGTATGGACCTGACGTAGACTGGTGGGCCATGGGCGTGCTGCTGTATGAGATGCTGTGCGGCCACGCACCCTTTGAGGCGGAGAACGAGGATGACCTCTTTGAGGCCATTCTGAACGATGAGGTAGTCTACCCGACGTGGCTCCAGCAGGACGCAGTGGCAATCCTTAAAGCGGTGAGTTCCCTTGGCTATTTGTGTGCTCTCTGCCTTGGCTTTCTTCAGCCTAAATCTAGCAAAAAAAAAAAAAAACCAAAAGAAAACAGGGCTGGGATGTACAGGCGCTTAGAAATTGCAGTTACCCTGACCCTGAGCCTTTTCTTATCTTGGATTGGAGTGTAAACAACAAAACCCCAGTGCTGCCACACTTGCGTGTGTTTGCATAGTTATGCCCTTTATACGGTTCAGCAGCCAACCTTGCAGGCAAAGCGTGTGGATGTCTGTGTGTCTGGGCATTCTCCTGCTGACTTAATGATTTACAACATATGGTCATCTTCCAGAACAGAAGCAGCAGGTGTACACAGAATTTAATCAGTAGTGACCGTATGACTTCCATGCGACGGGAGTGGTGCAGAAGTGAAGTCTTCGTGATAATCCGTCATTCTGACTGTTGGTAATACCAGCCATCTCCCAGAGATCGCTCTCTATCTGCATACAAAGACAAGTTTTTGATTCTTGTATGTTTGGGAGGGAAAAAAAAGGCACTGTACAGCTGTTTGAGGAGAGCTGTTACTGGCTACACTTCGTCCTTGTTCTACCATGTATTCCTGAATTTTCCCAGGAGCTCTCTTATCCGCATGCCTCACATCTTTCCCCATGACACGGGAATGAAGCTTTTTAAGACTTCAGGCTGTGCGTGTAGAAACAGTGCCCAGTGCACTGGAACTGTCTGGCTTTACCCTAATGAATCGAAAGGTGATTAAATGATAAGGGTGTTAACCTGCAAATCAGGAGACCTAACCTGGCCATTTTATGAAGGAAGGCAGTGGATTTTTCTAGCTGCTAAATATGTGGATTTTTTTCTCACAGACTCTTATTCTAATATTATTTTTCTTAGGTACAGCGTTATGACTATGTGACCATTTTCTAATCACAACTGTGTTTACCTCCAACAAAAAGTGAACTTGAGCTCCCTGGTTTACAGCTGTGACAGTGTTTTCGAGCCAAAGATGCTGAGAGGTCTGCAAAATCAGAACACCTAACTACTGCAGTGACATAAATGATTATAGATTCATAGAATTGTCTAGGTTGGAAGGGACCTTTAAGACCATCTAGTCCAACCATCAACCTAACTGATAAAAAAAACCATCACTAAACTATGTCACTAGCCACTATGTCAATCTGTCTTTTGAACACCTCCAGGGATGGTGCCTCAACCCCTTCCCTGGGCAGCCCATTCCAAGGCTTAATAACCCTTTTAGTGTAAAATTTTTCCCTAATATCCAGTCTGAACCTCCCCTGGTGCAATTTGAGGCCATTTCCTCTTGTCCTGTTGCCTGTGACTTGGGAGAAGAAAGTAACGACATGGCATGGAAAGCCTAGAAAGACCAGGCAATTCAACCTGGGGTCTCTTATATTGCAGACTAAGGCCTTAATAGCCTTAATAATTGGATTATCCCCCTGCTAAAAGTTTTGGCCTCTAACCTTGAACAGGACTAGTGAGAATTCACTTAGCCTTGAGTGGTCCGAAGCTCTGAAACGAAAATCAAATTCTTCTGCCAGGAAGATGCAATTAGGTGAGATGCTTTACAAATGGATACATCTAGGTTTAGAAAGCACTTGATCTCTTTGCCTTCCTGAAGAACTTTCTCGTAAACAAGGATAATAGGTTTTAGTATCCGTTTCACAGACGCTGTTATTTTGTTTTGCTTTTGTTTACTATAATTGTGCTTCACCAAATTCCACCCCCCCCATCAGAAATCACCTGATTTCTGAAGGTTGCATCCTGTTCATCTTTGCAGTTTACTGATAATAACCAAGATAAATACTTTGGACGCATTTAGGTCAGTGGTTGTTTCTGGTGGGATTTTGAGCGCTGGCACCAAGGAAAACAAAAACAACCTCGGTGCCCTGGGACCTTGCGTAGAATTCAAAGCAAAAGTATTTGTGCTATAGAAGTTTTTAGCTATTTCCCTTTCTAATGTTTTGTTTGGTCCTTCGTATTTTCCCTCAAAAGCTGGAGAAAGAGCTAAATCAGTGTAAATCAGCAGGATTTTGCTGGGGTCAATATTCCCAGAGGAGGGAAGCAGAAAACCTCACTCGTATACCCTGCCTGGTCTGAGTGTGTCACTAGGGAATTTAGGTGTTGATGGTTCGAATTAGGTGGAGAGGACTTAAACTGAGGTCTCCCCAGCTTGCGTGAGCAAGTCAAACTGAGCATGGATTTGCTTGTGGGAGGAAAAAAAAAGTGCAGAAAAGGAGAATTGCTGCTGAATGGATTCAGACCGCTTCAGCTCATTCTAAATGGAAGTCTTGATTTGATTTTGATTCGGCCCAAAAAGAGGTTTCTGTGTAGTCTCCTACCTGAGTACAGTGACAAGGAGTTTATGCCAGAGGAGCTATTGGTTCTGTGTCTGTAAAAGAAATCCTTTCAAATATCTTTGCCATCAGCTGACAGAGGAGTCACCAGTGTCTGATGATGAAGAGACTGTGGAAGGGAAACTTTATGAGCAAGCAGAGACTGTTGCACCGTATCTTTTACGGTGAGAGAGCAGCTGGAGTTTGCTTTGTTACAGCATGTCCGTGCTCTGAATTTGTAAATTGTCGCTAGCAAAAAGTGCTTGAGCAAAGAAGTGGGGGGGCTTTCCGGGCAGCCAGAGGCTTTGGGATTCAGCTGAGTGAACTGCAAAATGAAATACAATCCCTCTCGTTTCCCATAAGGGGAGTGGTATTTTGGCAGCGTGTTTCACTTGCTTCATGTAGGACTTTCTCAAATGCAATCCAACCGTGCTGTCTTGCTCGCAGTCAGGTTTAGCTCGAGGGGAGAACGAAGGGACACAGTAAAAATCGGGTCTCAAAAGTCCATGGTGTAATGGGAAGCAAAGACACAGGGAAAGCTGCAGGGCTTTTCCTTTCCGAGTCTGGTTTCAAATGGGGAGAGAAGGACTAAGCCTATTGAGTCTCTCCGTGGACTGATGATCTGAAGTAGCAATAGTTGGCCCAGGGGCTTGGAAATTTGGGTGAGCAGTTGCAATTTAGATGTTTAGCTGTTTTCACTCTGAGAGCAGCATCTTCCCAGGGAAGTGTTAGCATTGCTGGGCCTTCTGCACCTCGGATTTCTGAACTCCTGTCTCAGCTGTGCCTGCTGAAGCCGAGGGCATCGTGGCATTTGTGTGCCGACCTCCAATCTCAGTGTGAGCTCTGAAACACCTAGCTGAAATGCTCCTTCCAAAAGTGAGCCTTGGGTGGCCTTGCTTGTAGCTGGCTATTGTGGGAACACCAATGAGACTAAGGCCCGTTCTCCCTCCAGCTGGTTAAAACCATGACCAGAGTTGAGAGAGTGGGCAAAAAGGGTTATGTCCCACGCAAAGTGGTTTTCATTTGAAAAATAAACAACAGACAAGAAAAGGGAAAGGTGCAGAGGAAGTTGGCTGTGGTTTTAGCAGCATGCACTCCCACCCAGCACAGGTGGAACAGGTGACAGCAAACGTGACCTGTATCTCGGAGAAGAATGATGTCAGCAATGCAGTGCCAAGGATGCTAAAGGAAAACTTCATCTGTTTTTCTAGAGAACAATATCCTGGAAGTGACCCTAATTCAAAAGGCAAATACTCTGGTTTAGTGAACTCTGCTGCTTTGTGTCACTGAGTTAGTTCACTTACCCTCTCTGGATACCCTGGCACTCTCTGCACCCTGACAACACCGCTGATGTCTAACACACACATGCACCACCACCTCCCCATCCTCCTTTAGACTCTGCTCTTGCAGGTTTGCTTAAAATCCCCTTTTCTCTGCCACGTTAACATCCAGGGGCGGTTTTGTCTGGAGAATTAGTGCTTCAAACTCAGCCACTGTCATAATGATGGGCTGGGTCCTGCTCTGGTGACCTGGGCTTTGTGGACTCATTTTTGACTGTCAGAGCACAAGGTGAGGGACTTGGGATTTCCCTCCCGGCTTCTGCCAGCAGCCAGGAGGGAGCTTGCATGGCTCTTGGGAGCAGCGGGAGTGGGAATGGTTAAGCGTGCCACAGTTTAAATCCAACCCCTTTGCCTCCAGACAGCTTTGAAGCCTGATCAAGAAGTCGAAGAAGCCCTGATCTAGAAAGGAAAAGCCTCTTCTGTTCCTGTGAGCCCACCTCACAGACTGAAACCCAGAAAGTAGGGCTTTTCAGTTAGTTCCTTAGGGTTTTTTTGGCTTGTTTGTACAGTTAGGGGACACAGCAATATTCAATACTGAGGGCTTGCCAGCAGCGTAACTTCTTCCCCTTTGCTTGGAGGCAGCACACGTGGGTTTTTGTGGAGAGAAAGAAAAGGGTTCAGGAATATCACAGTGTAGAGAGCAACCAGCCACTTCATCTTCAGCGGGAGAGAGGTATGGGGGCCCTGCTATAACAGTTCGGCCAATTTTCATCCCATTAATTGAAAAAGCCACTCAGAACTTTCTACAGAAGTTTGTCATTCCTTTGCTGCTCAGAAGAGCAAATGTGAGGCTGCCTTAGGTCCCTTGGTCACTCGGGTGACCATCAGACACTAGAGACTTCCCCACACGCTGCTCATTATAGTAGCTTATTGCTCCACCAGCAATTTCTCTTGAGTTGATGGGGGGAAGCCTGTAGATGTTATTTCGAAATGCGGCCCCATTCTACCTTCGAACAGGACGTGAAGTTAGAGGGCATTGATGGTGAGTTGTAGAAATGCTTTGTGTGTCTGTATGTATACACAGAAATAAGTTTGGTAGCAGTTGGGAAAGTGTGTTAAGGTTTTCTTCTTCCCTAAATCTGCAGGGGATACTAGATGAGGAAAAACTAAATTTGAAGGGTACCCTCCTCTGCCTCTCCTTCTGGTGGAAATAAGCAGTGTTTCTCCTTGTTTCTCAGGAATTCTAAGTGATGTCTCCTGAAGAGAGATAAATTTGATTATTGTGTTTGTGTGTGGGGGAGGGGGGGTTAAATTCAGGAGTCCCTGGGGAATACAGGGTTTGGGTGGCTATTTCTTGACATTTCAAGGAAATTGTGATAAACTTCTAATATCCCGTGTGGTCAGAGCACAGGGCAGTCCAGTCTGGCTGGCTGAAGGATAACGGCTCCAGCAGAGCCCTTGGAGGCTCGGGCTGTGCTGCAGGGACTTACCATAACGGGCTGAGGAGAAACAAGATTGGAGAGATAGAGAAAATAAATTTCCATAGGGCATTCCACTCGGGCCCAGCTGAAGGAGGGAAAAGAGAACCGAACACTCTGCCGTGCTGCAGGAGGAGCAAACTAAGGGGATGTCACCATGATTGCCCAAACCTTCGGCGAGGACGCCTTTTGCCTGTGCTGTGACTCAATTTCAGAAAGGCTTTCTGGAGGGTGAGCGCTCCATGCTGAGCCAGGCTGGCCCAACTGCTCTAAGGAACTTGAAAATGCCATTAATGAGGAGAGAAGGCAGAGGCCAGGGGTTTTCACAGCAGAAAGTCTTAGGGGCAGATTTTTTGAACGTAATCAAAGCGAAGTCTGCAGCGACAGGGGAGTGGAGAGGCTGGGTTCAGCCTGTTGGCGAGGACATCTAAGTTCAGGAGAGATGTGGGTGATCCAAGCTGCCTGCTCTCCGCGGCTGCGCACCCTGAACGTCATCTCGGAGGGCGAGGTCTCCTGAACTGGATTTTTGGAGGAGTTTATCCTCTTCATAGGCTGCACTTGCTCGGGGTCCAACACCCCTGGGTACCGCGGAGGTCAGAATTAACTCTCCCCAGCTGAGATAGCACAGTAGGTGTCTGCATCCTCCCTGCGTGCTGCAGCAAGCAGGACGTGGCTCAAAATCCCCGGGGGAGCGCTTTGCTTGGCACATCCAAGCGCAGTACGTGTGTGCTCCCTGCTGCCTTTCTGCCTCGCCTTTCCCCTGAGCCCTGGGCACTCAGTTTGGCCGCTGTGTGAGCTGGACCAAACCCCCTGTTTTTGCGCTCCCCGGTCCTCTCCTGAACTTACAGCCCGATGGTGCAAGGGTGCCTACGTTCCCTGTAGGTCACCGCGCGAGGCGTATATCTCTCCTTTGCATTTACATCCTCCAGACCCGGGGCCGGTTTGGTCCTTTCCAACAGACAGAAAAAGGCAGAGAATCTATTTCGCGTGCAGTGCTGGAACAGCCGGAGTGAACTGAACGTTTCTGAATGAACCAGATGCCAGGAGTATTTTTTGTTAGACAAAGATTAAAAGGGGAAGGAACAACACAATGGTGGCCCGCTGAAATCAAAGGGATTTCATCTAGTAGATGAGCCCACTGCTTCCCTCAGAGCTGACTAGCCTAACAAAGGCAGATATTAAAAATGCCTTCAAATATGCCAATAAATTATTCTTCTTGGCACCTCTTCAGAGTTGGCAGGCTCCATAAATCCTCTTGCACAGTTTGATTAAGCTTTGGCTGTCAGTCAGGCCAGTATTTGAATCTCTCTGTGAAACCCTGTGCTGGATCTGTGTAAACTTCTTTTTTTTTTTTTTCTTTTCTTTATTTTGTGTTCTAGAAATGCCTTCATCTTGTGTTTCCTGGTTGGCTCCGGAGCAAGACTCCGGAGCCTGTCGTTCCCCAATGTGGAAGGAGTTCTGCAGTTTTAAATGATCTCTCGTCTAGACCACTTTTGCTATAAACATACACCGAGTTGAAGCGACGAGGCTTGTGCTCCGCTTTGAGCCTGTGCTCAGGCTTTGCCTCTTTTGCCTGAGCTTGCATATCCCTTTCTGTAACATCCCTCCTCCTTACCTCTAGTTCTCAAAACAGCCAACAGCTTTCCCCAGTGATTTTAATCTCTTCTGTGGATTGATCACCCCTTTCTGAAGTGCTTCTCTTCCCTAGTCCCCTGCTTCTGCATAATTCACTGAGAAAGAAAACTAAAGCCATCTCTACAGCTTGCCAAGGGCAAATTCATCTCGAAGTGGTCATTAGGTCTTTTACCTTTCCCTTTCCAGTAGGCTGAAATTAGCTTCTTGTTTCAGTCCACGGCGTGCAGGCTCAGATTTGCTTCCTAACAAAAACTCCTAACCCTGCCTATTGTAATGTCAGGTGTGACTCATCCTCCTCTTTCCTGCCAGAGATGGGGGAGGGCAGGAGGGGGAAATGAAGGAGCATTTCGTTTCTCCGGCTGTCTCTCCCCTCTTCCTTTTTCTGCTTGCTTCTAGGTGCTCCTGAAGAAGTGATTCCCGTGGCCAAGCCTACGGCTTGCGGGCTGGGCTCACTTCTCAGCCCTGCCTCAGAGAAACGGTGCAGTTATAGACCCTCAAAAGCATTTTGTTGAAGTCCGTTAAATTCTAATCTTGGGGAAGGCTCAAGGGTTCCCTTGAGAACATGGGTCCCACCTGGAGATGGGAATGATGGCTGAATGAGGGGACCAGCAGTTGCTGTGCAGCCCCCAGTGGAGTGGGCCAGTCCATCTAACTGGGAGGTCTCAGCACTATTCAGGGCTGTAGGTCTTACTCCTCCTTCCAGCTTTGAACTTTCTGACCTGCCGTGTCTTTTCAGGAACTTTACAATTAAAAGAATTGAAATATATAACCAAGACCACAAAAAAAGTTCCTTTGAAGTATCTTCCTGTGATTTTTTTTTTTTTTTTTTTAAATTTACAGGTTTGTCTGGGGCACTCGAGTCCCCTTTGTACTTGACCCTATGTAAATAGGCCACCCAGGGTTGTGTATATAGATTCCCCCGGTTCCTCTTGTGTCAAGACTATCAGAAAAGGATGAATTGTTTTCCCATGCAACCCTAGGGAGATTTTACCACTGCTTAAAACGACAGTGGGATCATGCCCCCCTCACTCCCCCAGGCTTTTAATAAGTGTGATGCTAATTCTTCCTTCGTGTGTGTGTTACTCTGATGTATTGATTTAGTGATCGACCTGCATGTCCCCATGTTGTGCCTAGAGTCCAACTGGTGTAATTTAAAAACAGCAGCTGGAGTTTGGTGCTGTCTGAGCAGCCAGTCACCCCGCTGGGAACTGGAGCTGACTCATCAGTTCTGAAAACCCAGACTTCTGGAGTGACATCTTGACCAAAACCTGTGTTAAATAGTCCATATATCTAATAACTAAAGTTAGGTTTTGATAATTAGTAGTGTTTATTACGGGAGTACCAAAGGCAGAAGTGTTGAAAATCACTGTCACTGGAGCCAATGTGCATTTGGTACTTGTAAAAACTTTCTGCATTAGTGTTGATGAGTTATTACGTGATGAGTGGGGAGAGGCAGGGAGTGGGTACATTTCAGCACAGCAAGGAAGTTTGCAGCTATTGAGACAACATTTAATTCCCATATTTGGGCCAAGTTCTCTCCAGGTGATAGTCAGCAAAGTCACATCAGTTGACAGTGCCAGGAGATTTGGACCCAGATGTGTCCATCCCACACGTGAGTCGAACCAAGGTTCGTTCTGCTCGTCTCTCTTGCTCAGCATTTCTTGCAATGCAGTTAATCCTTCTTGTTCCCTTGAGCTTTGACTGGGCAGCATCGAGCAGCCATTTCTGTACTCGGGGAAAGCAAGATCAAATTTATCTGCTTAATATCCACCGCACTGACATTTTGTCCTTCTTGCCTGCGGCTGGTGCATTAAACACGTGATTGCTGTCATGCTTGGTGTTACAGTCTTCTGGCTTTTAGGAGCAGGGCTGAAGACTGTTTTATTTTTTACCTCCCTTCCCATTCCTTTTTTATCTGGAATAGAAAATAATCGAGTTCTCACACTCACTCTCTCTTCCCCCCTTAAAATGCTTTCAGGGCAGTCTTGTACTTCTGAGCGCTAGTACCGCCCTTGCTGGGACCTTCTCATCACTGAAGGATTTCACCTGTTGACAGCAGTCTGCAGCCAGGACCCCAGCTTGGTGGTGGGAGCACCCTGTGCACACAAGGCTCATATTTTGGCTCAGCACCACCATGAATTGCTCTGGTAGAATCATAGAATAGTTAGAGTTGGAAGGGACCTTAAAGATCATCGAGTTCCAACCCCCCTGCCCTGGGCAGGGACACCTCCCACCAGACCAGGTTGCTCCAAGCCCCATCCAGCCTGGCCTTGAACCCCTCCAGGGATGGGGCAGCCACAGCTTCTCTGGGCAACATCTTCCAGGCTCTCACCACCCTCACAGGAAAGAAGTTCTTTCTGGTATCTAATCTAGATCTCCTCTCTTCCAACCTAAAACCGTTCCCCCTTGTCCTGTCACTGCACTCCCTGACAAAGAGTCCCTCCCCAGCTCTCCTGTAGCTCCCTTCAGATATTGGAAGGCTGCTCTAAGGTCTCCCCGGAGCCTTCTCTTCTCCAGGCTGAACAACCCCAGCTCTCTCAGCCTGTCCTGACAGCAGAGGTGCTCCAGCCCTCTGAGCATCTTCATGGCCCTCCTCTGGACCCATTCCAACAGATCCAGGTGGGAACTGGGGCTTTTAGCAGTCCACCCTGCTGTGTGTAGGGCAGAAAGCCAAAATGCCACATGGCCCCTAATGGCTGCAGTCACAGCAAATCCCCAGTGAAAGACAGAGGTAGCATTTGAGAGGGCCACGGTGACTCAAAGTCCTATTCTCAGCAGCACAATCCTCACTGGAGGTCAGCAGGGCTCAGGCTCCCAAGTGCCTGGCTCACACCCACAGCCAAATCGCTGCAGTTTAGGGTACCAGGCACCCCCTGAGCTGCCGTAAGGATAAAGGCTTCCACGGCAGGACTGTGTGACTGTGCTGCTCCCAGGGCCAGGCAGCTTCAGCTGAAATCAGGCTCCCTCAGTCCCTGTAACCCACTTCTGTGTCTGAGCCCTGGATTGCTCTTCTATGGGGAAGCGAGGCACACTTGTGAGCATCCCCCCAGCCAGACTGTGACAGGAGCCTTGCCCAAAACTAGCAAAAGACAAGACTGGCTCAAAAGAACAGCTTTTTATATTTTATTTTTTTTTTTTTAAAAAAAGAGAGTTAAAAAAAAAATGTGGTGTCCCTGCTATGCTAATGCCTTCTGGCTTCCAATCATTAAAAATTATACAGACAGTAACAGATGGAGCCATAGAGCCACCTTTCTTTTTTGTTTAGGGGTGGATGAAGGCTAAAGGAACCCCAGACTGCAGGTTTGTTTGCCTTACATAATAGGCAGCCAAACTGTTTTCGGCAACTGCAGCATTCAGTCCAGAGATTCATGGAGGGAAGCCTTAATTAGAGTAATTGCTCTATTTATATAACGATTCCCTTTTGTCTGAGATCAAATAGATCTTTGAGAAATCTTATTTCCTTTCGAGTTAATTTCTGCCCTGTTAGTTTAGCTCATGAATCTTAATGAAGACAAGCATGCCGGGTATCTCCCCATCTCCCCGCTCTCCCTCATTACTAGTGGGGAGACTCTGGGGCATCAATCTCCTGTGCTGCTGCTTTTCACTTTGGTAGCAACATGGGAAAAACACCGACTGGCAGGAAATGTGAATATCAGGAACAGGGAAATCTTTCTTTCCTGTTAACGGTTTGGGGTTGACTCTTGCATTGGCACAATCCTGCATAAGGGCTTGTTGAGGCACGGGGAAGCTGTGGTGGAGAGGAGGTGGGACTGGGGGTCTGTCATCGTATCTGCGATGGGTTGCCCTTGAGCTCCCGGGGAAAATAAAGTGATGAATTTCTCTGGGCTTCTCTTCCCCCCCTGTAAAATGAGGGATCTCTGCATTTGAAAGATGAGCTTCTCAGGGGCATGGGCTTTCTCTTACAAGGTAAACGTGCCCTGCCCAGGGCAACAGAGTCCTGGTGGGAGCTGGCCCATCTAAGACCTTCTTTAATACAAGAAATAATTATTACTTCCTCTTCCAGATGGCTGACAACGTGAAGGGAGTGGCTGAGCAGAAAGTTGTATTCCTCTCCCTGAAGCTTCCGTGAAGGGGTCTGGGCTTGTTAACGTTTCCCTAGAACGTGATGCAATTTTACATCATCTAGTCACTGTGATATTGCTCATGAAAGTAATTATCCTGATGCAAATAGCACATACATGAGTTATGTAAAAACCTACATTTTCCTACATTCCAGGAAAATGTATATTCAAGGAAATTAGGGCTTGGAAACATCTGTTTTGTGCAAACTTTTCTTCACTGACTTCCAGGCCACTAGACCCATTTGCAAACTCAGCCTCTTGAGACAGAAGTTGCAACACTGCATGTGAGTAGCACCAGAGGAGTCCAGTACAGCCATGCCCAGCAGACTGGGAGACCTGGACCCCTTCCCAGCATGGTCCAAGCCATGTAGCAGGTCAAGGAGAGGACCAGCATGGGTCCCCAGCACTCCTTCACCTGCTTGTGGGCTGAGCTCCCAGGCCTGACGCAGATTTTTCCCAGTGGTTGGCACTGCTAGGTCTGCATTTTTTCCTTGTAACTTCACAGGCCCTCCGTGGACTGATCTCCAGCTTTTAATTTCTTGTCATGGCTTGCTGCGTTTTCTTTCAGTAAATGTTTTCAAATGATTTCATGAAGTCATGTTTTTTGGCTCATGCCAGCTGCTGGTTTTGGCTGTGATGCTGCAGAGAGGGTTAGCTGAGGCCAGTGGGAGCCTCACTGGAGTTTGTTGCCCAGCAAACTGGTGTAACCCAAAGAAACCCAGTCTGCGGATGTTCCCAAGTGGCTCTGTACACCGGGAGTGGGATAATTCCCCATGGTTGGATGTGATCACGTAGCAATGGCTCGATGGCTTGGTTCAATATCTGAAGGGAGCTACAGGAGAGCTGGGGAGGGACTCTTTGTCAGGGAGTGCAGTGACAGGACAAGGGGGAACGGTTTTAAATTGGAAGAGGGGAGATTTAGCTGAGATATTAGGAAGAAATTCTTTGCTGTGAGGGTGGTGAGACACTGGAAGAGGTTGCCCAGAGAAGCTGTGGCTGCCCCATCCCTGGAGGGGTTCAAGGCCAGGCTGGATGGGGCTTGGAGCAACCTGGTCTGGTGGGAGGTGTCCCTGCCCAGGGCAGGGGGGTTGGAACTCGATGATCTTTAAGGTCCCTTCCAACCTGAACCATTCTAAGTTTAAGACTAGTAGTCTTGCTTTTGGTTTTGCTGGGAGGCATCTTAGATTAGGGTGATGACATACTCGTTTCTGCTCAGGAACATCTCTGGTTTGCCTTGTTGTTGTTAGTTGAATTTTTTTCTCTCTTTTGCTCGGCGTGCCAGGGGTTTAGATTCGTGATGGATTCTGTATTCTCATGCAAAATCCAAGATGCTCGATAAACATTGGGAGATGACATTTTGCCACGAAAAACTTTCTGCTGAAGATCTTCTCTCATCACCTGCGAAAACATTGGAGAGTTTTAGTTGGACATTTCGGGCTATCCAGCCTGTGAAGCAAGAGTCCAACTCTGGCCTTGCCGTGGTTGCCAGGAACAGCCAGCACTATAATTCACTTTCCAGTTGTTTCTGAATGCAGCCGAAGGGATCAGGTGAAAAGATGAGCTGAACCTCTGGAAAGCTTTCCACCTTGCAGCCTGCACGTGTGCCCTGGGCACTCAGCTGTGCACCTCCTGCTGCAGAAGGGCCTCTTCTATGGTCAGAGACATGGGTATGGGCTCCAGCTACTCATTTCAGTGATGAAGGCTGAGCTTGTATTGAAGTTCCTCAGAAATCCTCAGTTCTTTGTTTGCTTTTTAGAAGTGCCATCAGATCGCAGAGGTGACACGAGAGGGGCCATCAGCAGAGAAATATCAGTACTGCCTGAGGCAGGGAGAGAAAGAGAAGGATTCATGGGCTTTTGAGGCTCAAACCAGGAGAGAGGTCATTATAGTCTTTTGTTTTTTCCTGACATACTGGACAACACAAAGTAAAACTTGCACAAATCGGACATAGCTGGTCGAATCTGAACAGTCATTTTGTTTTGAATGTTATGTTTTGCTTTTTCAGAGCTCAAAACAGCCCACCTCAAGGGTTGGCCCTTGGCTAATCCTCATTGTCCTAAAAAAACGGGTGTTTTAAGTTGCCAGGAATGCATTTACATTGGCTTTCAGCTTCTTGCATCAGATGCCTTTGCTTGGTGCAATTTTGGCATCATGTGGAATAAAACAAGCAAATAGGAATGTAAACACACTTTTATAACCCAGGGCTCTGAACTGGTCTGGGAACAGGCAGTCCAGTTTAGGTTTTGGTCTTATATGGTTGAGCATGAATGGGAACCCAAGCAAAGAATGTTACCAGCCCTTTTCAGAGATTATTTGCTTGCATGATTTCTTTTTTCCTCTCCACATTTAGCAGAAGCTTCCTTCTGGTAGGTCAGGAGCCAGGAGGCATGGACTTATTCCCAGCTCTCCTTCTCTCCTCTTTGCCTTGTCTTTTTGGACTGTTTTGGTCTATACTGCTCCCAGCACCAGTCAGCTCTGATCTTTCTTGAGCTTTCTAGGAGTTCCAGCAATGCAAGTAAGAGCTGGTGAGATGCAGATATCCATCTGTGGGGACAAAGAAGATGGGCAGGGAATTATTAGAGAAAGATGGGGTTGCCAGGAGATTTCTGGCCTGTTTTGCAAACCAAAGAAGTTTAGTTTAAGACTTGCAAAGGCTTGTCTGAACCAGGTCTCTGGGAGCTTTTGGCTTGACCCATTTCTGGTTTGGAAACCATGCTGTTGTCTGGGGATCAGTATCCCACAGAAACTTTGGGGCAGTCTCTTGGGAAGCAAATTGTGTTTGGGTTCTGCTGGTAGAAAGGGAGAAAAACAGGTTGAAAGGGTTGGGGAGACAGAAGTCATGCTTGTCCTTGGGCCTGAGCCTGGAAATGCTGCATAACTGAGAGGGAAAGAGTCCAGAGAAGCATGGGAAGACCCTAGCTTCAGGAAACCACGGTGGTTTTTCTCCAGTCCTGGTGACTGCTCTTAAAAATCTGGGTGCACTCAGCAGCTCTTTCTACTGATGTTTTGGGGTGGAATGCCCGTAGCAGCACAGGTCCTCAAGGGGCTCAGGAGGTCAGGCTGGAGCTGGGGTTTTTGTGCCAATGTCATCAGTGCCTGGGGTCCTGCAAGGTCTCTCAGCTGCAGATACCACATCTACTTCGGCTCTGAAGCCCCCTTAGCACGGGGTCTTGGAGAGACTTCTAAAATAAATCTGGCAGTCATCTTTCTTCTCCCCATCGTCTCTCTAGGTGGGGAATGACTAGACCTTTTCTCGGCTCGTCTTAGGAAAATTTGTACTTTCTGAAAAGTTCCTACAGTCAGAATGAAGTTGGTCTCTTGCTGCACCTCCCCTTCTTTTCATTTCCCCATTGCCGCGATGCAGCAGACTTGGTCATTCCCAAAACAGTGACCGATTGTCTGGTTTGGCTGGTTCAGCTATTTGCTAAACATAATGCTCTTTCATCTTTGAGGAAGTTGTCTGGACACCACCTCCACCAGAGTGGAGCTTGCTTTATGCTGCTGTTTCAATAGGCAAATAAAAGCTGCTTTTTTTCCCAGTTTAAACATAACCTGATTTCTCTAATGAATTAGAAATACTTGAGGGGAGGGGAAAGATTGGTTTTTACTGAATTTTCAAGAACTACAGTCCTGAATTAACAAGCCACCTAGCTCTATTCCTGCCTAGGAGAAGGATTCCCCTCCTCCCCCAATATTTCCCTTCCCCCTGAGAAATATCCGCAGTGCTCACACTTCATTGTTCTTCTTGGGACCTGAAGGGCACCCGCCAGGGCTCTCTCACACTCCGTGCACGATGTACAGCTTTTCTCATTGCTCCCTGGCAAATCAGGGCACTTTGGCTGAGGTTTGAGATCTCACTGGGAGCGGAGTAAAAAGTGTTAGAAAAATAAATCCTCTTTTAGAGTTTCACCATCAGGGGAGGAGGTGGTCACCTGTCCGCTTTCGTCTGCTCGGGGCTTGGGAGGCTCTAAAAGCTGGTGCCTTGCTCGTTTTCCTCTCTTTCCTGAGATGACAGGAAGGAAAGCGTAGGCTTCTGGCTGCACTTCAGCAGGCTGAGGTTTAGGAAAAAGACACAGCTCGGGACTGACTCCAGTCCAAAGCCTGGCTGGCTGGTGAGCAGCATTTGAGAGTGAGCTTGTGCTCCTGAGAAATTAATACAGAAATAAATAACCGCCAAAGCCACCCGGCAACTTTTGTAATGTTGCAAACTATGCAATTCAACTTTCTTTTCTTCCTGATTTGACCATAAAAGGGACCAAGGAGAAATACAACCTGACTTCTTCATCTATAGAATGAGTCAAGTTCCTTGCATGTGGTTCCAGTGAAATTGAGAAGTCTGGCCAGCAACTGGGTTCAACAGGAAAGCTGAGGACAAGCTTTGTGCGACTGCTAATAGGTCCCTCCCCTGTGGCCCTGCCAGGCAGGAGGATACAAACAGCCCTTTTTCTTTTGCAGTTCATGACAAAGAACCCCAATATGCGGCTGGGCAGCCCTGGGCTGGGTGGCGAGAGCGCGATTCTGCGGCACCCCTACTTCAAAGATCTGGACTGGGACCTGCTGAACCAGCGTCAGATGGAGCCACCGTTCAGGCCCCGAATCGTACGTGAGAAGGAGGGGTGGGGGAAAGGGATCACATTTGGTTTTTTTTTATCTTCTGGGCTCTATAAGCAGGTTTATTCCCGTGAGACAGAAAAGGAGGTGGAGGAAGGGCAATCTTGACGTGAAAGTCGTGGCCCGAGAGTCAGGAGGTGAGGTCGCTGGTCTTGGTTCGGCTGGTGGTTGGCCACCTGATGTTGTACAGGTTGCTTTTCCCCTCCCTGGTGGATTTTCAAAGGCAGCTCAGCCAAAATGTGCGGGCTTGTAAAAGCAAGAGCGGCAGGTGAGTCACCTAAGTACCCTTTGCCTCGCCTCAAATATAAAACAGGGTAAGTAATCTTCATTCTGACCACGCCACCTACCTCTGCACAACTGGGCTGTCTCTTTTGTTTCTGTGTTAAGAGCACCCAGAGCACAGTGTCCCCCGTGTCAGAGCACTGTCATCCGAGTCCTTCAAATGGCAAATAGGCTGCAAGAGGACACAGTGCTGCCCTTTTCCCAGTGGTGCTTCACAGTGATGCTCTCTGTGGGGAGCCTTTCCAAGGTTGTCCCTACAGCTTCCCTCCCTTCAAAACTGTCGCTTGGAGTGGCTGTGTCTGGTGTGGTCACTCTGCAAGCTCACAGTGGCAGTGGTCAACCCAGTCCTGCTCCATGAAGCTCACTGGGTGCAGGACCAGGCACTCGGAGGAGCTGTAGCAGCTCAAGATCAAGCTCTTGAGTTGTTTTCTTGACCTGAATCAAAGGCTAAGGGGGGGCATCCTCCGTCTGCCGTGGACCTGGAAACTTCAATGTCAATAAAAAGTCTTGGTCTGAATGCAGGAAAAACACCTTGTCAAAATGTGCCCCAAACCCCATTTGTGTGTGTGTGTGCGTGTGTGTGCGCGTTGTAAACGGTCCCACTTTGGGGCACGCAGCAAAGAATCCAGCACCTGGAGGCAAGCCAGTTGTCTTCCCACGGCCCAGTAATTCCTTATTGTGCAAGTTTAATGGCTCACACATAGAGGAGCGTATCTATCCTGCCAAAATCCCAGCTGAGACACTTTGCAGATGAGGAGGGGACTGTGTGGAGTCAGCTAATGGGACACACTGGGGATAACTGCTTCGAATGGCTGGGTCTGTCCTGACACTTGAGGAAAGGAACTGATTTTCGTGTCCTGCCCTGCTGTGTCCAGGCAGGCAACCCCCTCCGAGCGGGTGTCAGTTAAATCAGAGAGGGGGTTTGCCTGCCAGAGCCCTGCAGAGGCTCTGAAAGGGTTTACAGTGTAAGAGGGTCTGTGGGGGTACTCAACTGCTTCCAGTCCACCCCCAGAAAAAGCTTTCAGTAAGCTCAGCCTGGGTTTTGGAGGTGATAGTTCATTGTATTCAAGACCAGACTGAAGCTGTGGAGTGAGTATCAGCAGGTGATACGTACTTTTGACATCTCTTTCCTTCGTTTTTTCTGTTTGACAGAAATCCAAAGATGATGTGAGCAACTTTGACCCGGATTTTATAAAAGAGGAGCCCATTCTGACTCCCATTGAAGAAGGAATTCTTCCGATGATAAACCAAGATGAATTTAGAAACTTTTCATTCACAAGCCCAGAACTGCAGCAATAGTTATGGCTCTGGGGAAGGGCTTCCGAGAGGATGGGGGGGAAATGAAATGAAAACTAATCATTCTCAAGGAGTAACAATGCACTGACTTTAAACGATACAGCGGCACCACTGTCAACGTTTCGTTAATGTGAAATTGAAACCTTCCTGTGTTTGTAGGATTTGTGCAGCTCTTGGATCAAATATTGACAGGGGTGGAACAAACCTGATATTGTAAATATCTGTTGCAGACAGAGAACTGAATGCTGGGCTAGTTGGCTCAGTCTTGCAGTGGATTTAAGGAGTCGGCGTGAGCGTGAAACAAGCGTCTTGCAGCTCTGAGCCCAACAGACGTGTTACAGTTCTGATTGTTTGCAAGACTATTTTGAGAAGTCCCAGCACTGTCCAAAGTTTTGGAGCTGTGATCCATCATCCCGTGGCCGGACTGAACCAGATGTTCCTTCTGACCTTACCTGTTTCTGCAGTATTTATTTCTTTCCGAAGGACAAATGGCTCTCTTTGCCACTGTTTGGGTTTCCATGTGAAATATTTCATTGTGCTGACTAGCAGAAGGAAAAAAAACAAATGCCCTGTGCCCCACACATATTCTTCCAAATCAAAGGGAAGTAATGTGCTTGTAGTGTTTTACTGTTTGTGCGATATGAAAAATTTTAGTGTTTGCATTCAGTGAAATGCCTTTTTACACCACGCAGCTTCAATGCTCCTTTCTTTGCCTCCCAGCTGTTTTCAACTATAATGTAACTTGTAAAACCTTACTGTTTATTTAGGTCCATTCTATTTAATTATGCTATACAGAGCCCCTTTTGTGGGTTTAGTGCCTCATTAAAATTTTGATCCAAAGCGGTAGCGCTTAAATTATTTGTGGCCTTATTGCGGCGGGAGCCATGGCGGTGGCACACGGCAGGGCTGTCGACCAACAGGTAACACAAAGGAGTCGACTTGCTCCCATGAGAGTGATAAAGCTTATCTAAGAAACAGGGTGACTTGGTTTGGTTTAGATGTAAGGTCTATTACTACTCACAGGGCACTTCTTATCAGTTGCAGCCTCAAGCCTCTGCCACGGGCAGACTGAGACAAGTTTTCATCGCAGTTTGTAGAAACCAGGTGCTCGAGGAGATGGTTCTGTCCTTCTAGAAGTTGGATGATTTTTCTGTAGCTCCATGGAACACCTTGCTCAGCTTGAAACCGTATGTCAGGATTATAGCCTCTTCCTTGAGCAGCTGTGAATTACTGGAGAAGAAGGATTTCTATCCTTTTGCAAGAGGGATGGTGTTTGTGTAGTGCTAGTCGTGTGCTTTAACTTGAGAGAAGGGTGAGGTGCAGCAGAGAGGGACACTTCTGCACAGACTTTGCCCAACTGCAACTGTGGAGGTGACACAGAAGAGCATAAGCCTTTGTCAAGTAAATTACACAGGTGTAACCCCTGTTCCAGCACAGACCCTGCGGTGAGACCAAGTTAGAAATAAGAAATCAGAGCTGCGTACAAGTGATACCTCTTCCCACCCAAGCCCTCTCTACATGACTGAGTCCCTTTTACTTCTACCCCTAAACCATCTCGCTGAGCTATTTGACAGGTGGGGATCAGGTTCAGTTACCCTTGGACCCCTCTTGCCTTTGTACTTGTGTGCCACACCAGTTCTGCCTCTTTCTTTCCTGCATCTCCTCTTCCAGGAAAGCACAGCGTCATCCTCTGGTCTCCCCTCCCTCCCTTCCATTGGCATCCTTTGGCCACATTGCAGCCAGCCAGCCTCTCATGTCTTTCCTGGTCTATAAGATACCCAGCTCCTTCAAAGTGGGGCAATCTACCCCTCTACTCTGCCCTTGTGAGACCCCACCTGGAGCACTGTGTCCAGCTCTGGAGTCCTCAGCACAGGAAGGACATGGACCTGTTGGAAGGGGTCCAGAGGAGGGCCATGAAGATGCTCAGAGGGCTGGAGCCCCTCTGCTGTGAGGACAGGCTGAGAGAGCTGGGGTTGTTCAGCCTGGAGAAGAGAAGGCTCCGGGGAGACCTTAGAGCAGCCTTCCAATATCTGAAGGGAGCTCCAGGAGAGCTGGGGAGGGACTCTTTGTCAGGGAGTGCAGTGACAGGACAAGGGGGAACGGTTTTAATATTGGAAGAGGGGAGATTTAGATTAGATACCAGGAAGAAATTCTTTGCTGTGAGGGTGGTGAGAGCCTGGCCCAGGTTGCCCAGAGAAGCTGTGGCTGCCCCATCCCTGGAGGGGTTCAAGGCCAGGCTGGATGGGGCTTGGAGCAACCTGGTCTGGTGGGAGGTGTCCCTGCCCAGGGCAGGGGGGTTGGAACTGGATGATCTGTAAGGTCCCTTCCAACTCTAACCATTCTGTGATTCTAAGAGAGGAGGAAAGACAGGTTGTATGGTGTAAGTGGGAGAAGGAAGAGGAGACGTACAGAACAGTGATCCAAGAGCCGGTCATGCAGGCTAGCTTGAATTGCTTTCCCATATAGGAAGAAATGGGACAGGGATGATTGCATTTGCACGAGGGGGCCACTCTGGCATTTTATTCACGTGTGAATTAAGTGTGGTGTTCACCTGCCTGGTGCAGACATGACCCTGGGCAACTCCACTCAGTTTCCCAGCATTGTGACTGTAGCAGGGCTTATTTGGCAAAAGGGAAGTGTAGCTAAGCTGGCCACCGAGAGCGCTGAAACTTTGTGTGAATTTTGTGTTGACAGCTTTTTGACTCTCCCACTATTGAGAATTATGAACAACCTCTCCTTCCCTGGAGATCAGTGCGGGAGAACGGTAAGTGATACGCTTTTTTGCTAGTTGCTAATATGGTATCATCACAGGGTTTCATTGGTTATGTTATTCCTTGGGCCCTGGAGACATTCTGGACTGATTCCTGGCGGAGAAGCTAGTGCTGTAGTATTGCATTCAGCACCAAAATGTGACCTCATCTCCATGGCTCCAGGATCTGAGCAGTTTTGCTTACACCACTGATGATATGAAGAATGTGCAATAGTCACTTTAGGAGACTTTTATTGGTGTAACGATACCTGCCAATCTGTGTCCTGAAAGCTTAGGGAATGGAAACTAAGACACCTTTGTAGGTGCTTTGTTAGGATTTTCATGAACTGTAAATCAGAAAGCTTGTAGATCACTGGAAAATACAAAATGGTGTCTACAGCCACCCTGGGGAGCAGGAAAAGCTCCTGTCCTGGCCAGCCTGTGCCTGCTTTGGCCCAGGGTTTGTTGGCTTGATGGAGCAAGAATCAAATCATAGAATACCAGATTGGAAGGCACCTCAAGGATCATCTAGTCCAACCTTTCTTTCTTGGCAAAAGCACAGTCTAGAGACAAAGGCCCAGCACCCTGTCCAGCTGAGTCTTAAAAGTGTCCAATGTTGGGGAATCCACCATTTCCTTGGCCTCAAGTTACGCCAGGGGAGGTTCAGGCTGGATATTAGGAAAAATTTTTTTACGGAAAGGGTTATCAGGCATTGGAATGGGCTGCCCAGGGAGGTGGTTGAGGCACCATCCCTGGAGGTGTTCAAAAGACGGGTTGATGTGGTGCTGGGAGGTATGGTTTAGTGATGGTGATACTCCTTGCTTGTTGTGCGGGTGTCTATTTTTGTTAGTTAGGTTGATGGTTGGACAAGATGATCTTTAAGGTCCCTTCCAACCTAGAAGATTCTGTGATTCCTTGGTGAGATGATTCCAATGGCTGAGTGGTTCTCATTGTGGAAAATTGACCTCTTGTTGTCCAATTGGAATCTCCCCAGGAGTAACTTGTACCCATTACCCTTTCTCTTTTCCATGTGACTCCTTGTAAAAAGGGACTCTCCATCTCTGTAGCCACCCTTTAAATACTGGATCATGGGGATAAGGTCTCCCCTAAGCCTTCTTTTCCCCAGGCTGAACAAACCCAATTCTCTCAGCCTTTCCTCATATGGAAAGTGCTTTGGTCATCTTTGTGGGCCTTCTCTGGACCCTCTCCAGCCTGTCCACATCTTGTTTGCATAGCGGGGACCAAAACTGAACACGGTATTCCGGGTGTGGCCTGAGCAGAGTGGGACAAAGACTTCTCTATTTCTGCTGGTGCAGCCTTTGTTGATGCAACCCAGCATCCTGTTGGCTTGCGTTGCCGCAGCAGGACACTGCTCGCTCATAATGAGCTGCTTGTCCACAGGACCCCGGGTCGCTTCCCACAGAGCTTCTTCCCAGATGGGTAGATCCCAGGCTGTGCTGCACTCCTGGATTATGTTTTCCCAGGTGCAAGACCTTACACTTGTCCTTGTTGAGCTTCATAAGGTTTCTCCTTAGCCCACTCTTCCAGCCTATCCAGGTCTTCCTGCAGGGTGGCTCTCCTTTCCGAAGTGTCTACTTCCCCGCTCAGTTTGGTGTCATCAGCAAACTTCATCAGGGTGCACTCAATCCCATCATCCAGATCACTTAGGAAGATATTAAACAGCGTTGGACCCAATATTGATCCCTGGGGGACCGCCCTTGTTTGAAAAGGAGGTATTTACCGTCACGCTCTGGGTGATTTATCCCACTCCCCTCTGAGACCACTTGTCTGGGTGCATCAGTTTCTCTTGGAGGAGGCTGTGGGAAACCGTATCAAAAGCCTTGGAGAAATCCAGGTAGACGTCATCCACCCAACGTGACGTCAGCCCCACGTCAACCAAGCAGGTCATTTTGTCACTGGAGGTGATGAGGCTTGTCAAACAGCAAAGGGAGGTTCTGCCTCAGCTTCACTTCTCATTGATTTCCAGTGGCATCAGGGTCACTCCACTCTACCATCACCATCTACATCTACCACCCTCGCTGGAAAGCACGCTCGGAGACCTGTGTTGGGACTAGAAACCTAACTTTCTGCTATAATTTCCTTGATTTTCACAATTTCACCTGGATCTTGTTTCATAGTTCAGGGCAGTTCTTCCCATCCGTTGCCTGCCTGGAACACACGTGTCTTCGCAATGATTTCAGCCGCTGGAGTCAGCAGATCCTGAGTCAGCCACGTTTGCCCAAGATCCCTGAACTCTACCATACTTTTTGGGAGGCGCTGCCGTTTCGATCCTGTTACCTCCAGCCTCTGTCGGCAGCGTGGATGAAGGTCAGCTCAGTAAAAAGTATCTGTGCTACATCTTCTTCGCTTTTGAAAAAGCTGGATCAGTGTTTACGCTGCCATTGAATGTATAGAGAAATATTGATTTTGAAAAAAAACCAAACCCAAACACAAAACCAAAACAGGGTTACAAAAAAAAGGAAGAGTCTTTCTGTGAGCTAGCCTGCCAGCTCTTCTGGCTTCATTGCTTGCCTGAGTGGATGCAAGATGGTTTTAGTCTATTAATTTGGCCCTGGCTTTAGGAGTATATTAAGCTGGCAGCCACAGGGTTGTAAGGTTTAATGCATATAATGCTTGTATTTGCTCCAGTGTGAAAACTGGCAACAGAGCAAACTGTAATTAGTTCCCTTTGCACTGCTTTTAGTGCTTGCATGAAAAGGGAAGGCCCCTTTGATGTCTCTAAATTTGTGTTCCGTGCAATCCTTTCATTTTCAAAGAGGTTCATGAAATTTAGCTATGAAATTCGGTGGCCTACGTCTCATTCAAGGCCTTTGAAAGTCGAGGGTAAGCAGCAGATGGTCTAGAATGAATAGATGAAAATCGTCTTGCATCTACTCGGGCTGGCTGTGCTGCCAAAGACATAATTTTTAATACCACTGCTTGATAGGCAATGGAAAAAAAAAAAATCTCACAGACTCCAAGCGCCTAAGGGATTTTAATGTAAAAAATGCGACTCTTAACTGCTGGATGAAGATGCTTTGAATGCATTCGCAGAGACTGGCATGGGTTCCTTATTCCCCTGTGAAGTGCTAAATGCTTTGCAGCAGTATTTCCCCTCGAAGCTGCGTGCTCCTCCTGCAGAAGTTGCTGTTTCTCCAGTTGAGCATGAGCGAGGCTCCGGCGGCTGCGGCATGAGGGCTCGCTTAGCCATTCCCAGAGCCAGGAGAAATGAGGAAAACGTGTCTGGGATCGTCTGCTCTGTCCCTCGGCCAGAAAGTAAAGAGCCGTTTGCTGCCGCCTGCTCTCAGTTGGTTTGCTCAGCTGCTCGGGTATGTAGTCAGGAGGTTTCTGCTCCTCCCCGGGGGAGACCATTTCACAGCATTTACGGCTCTGGCTGTTCAGTAAATTTCCTGGTACTTGGAAATTACGTGAATGAGATGAAAATCTGTCTTATCGTGCCATTAGGCTTCTCATTGGAAGCTGCAAGTCAGGGTTTGTATTGCTAAACATATAGAGGGCTGCCAAACCGGAGCATTCAGAAATGATGAGTCAGGATGTCTGAAAATCATGACTCACTCAGAAATGAAGAGCTTTCCAACATCATAAACGTCAAAGTCTTTTTCTTCCCTTTTTTTTTTTTTTTTTCCTTTTTTGTTTGGGTTTTTTAACATCTGAATTATAAATATTTCAGATTCTGGCTTGCAATTCTTCTCTACGTCAATAGTAGCTGCAATGTCATGTAATTATAATTTTCTTATAAATGAAAGCCGGGGTCCATGAGTTGATGTGAAGCCAGGCCATTGGAGCCTGGAGGAAAATGCCAAGCACCAAGAGACAGGTGATAAAACTGTTAAAAACAGAGGGCATCGGTTTAATGTATTTTTCCATCTCTTCCTTTTCTTTATGTGTAGTCACCGCAGCGCGGTCCCTTGCCTCTCTGTCCCAACACCCACGCACCAGGGCACGCGGTGTACAGGAGGCACAGGAGTGAAGAAAGAGAAGGGGAAGGCGTCCACATGCTGTGTGGTGGCTGTGCCTTGCCTAGGGCTCGTTCGGCAGCATTTCTCAACTTGCACATCGGTCCTTGCACAAGCCTGTCACCTTCTGTGGCCCCTGCTGCTGCTCCCCACCCGCCCCGCTGCCCGTCCTGCCGTTCCCTGCGCTCAGCACCCAGCATCGCCCCTCGGGCCATTGTCAACTGGAGGTGTCCTCCTGGTGGAGCCAAGCCTGTCGGAAGAACAGGAGGTCAAAAAGCGCGAAGGAACCATAAGTTGTGTTGGTGGTTGGCTACCTGGGCATCCTCTGGTCCTGAATGAGGTGGTGGGAACCCAGTGTCCCAGTGATGTCCATATATGACTGGCAGTTGTGGGAGAAGGTCACACTGTCTCCCCTCTCACATCTTGTAATAGAAGCTGGAAAAGAGAAGGGACACAATGGTGTCCTCTAAGAAATGGGGTCACAACTCTATAAACTGTGACCAAGAGGGCAGAGTGTATTTGTAGGACACTTGTAGGCACCTAGTGAAGACTTGCGAGCCCTTTCATGACTGCCCCCATCCACACTGGGGAAGGCAGATGCCTTTGCCTCGATGGGAGCGGTTTGATCGAGGAGGCTTGGGGACCACAGGTCTTGGGGACAGTGGGAGTTAGAAGCTGTCGTGGTAACAGGCTGCTGGGCCTCCAGAGTTGCTGAGGAACATCCCCAGTCCCCATCTTTAATCCCAAGAAGGAAGCTTGAAATGAGCTTGGGTCAGAGAGAGACGGAGGCTTCGTTGCGTGGGCTCCCGCTGGTAACATGTCAGCACCTTCAGGTTTTAGCCCTGAAACAGTTTTAACTTGCCTGTGGTGTCAGCTCTCCTGCTCCAGCTCTGAGCTCCCACGGCTGTTGTTGACAGCAGGTCTTATAAAAGTGGAGGTGAGAGATTTTTAGCAGTGAGTTCAGGATTGCTCAAAACTAGTGACTCAGTTCTTCCTTCCCCCCTCCCTCATGTGAGGGATTTATTCATCACCTGGTTTCTCATTTCCAAACATTTAACGTGGGCTGGGGTCAGAGCCTCGGTTTTCCTACAACTGTGAGAACTAAATCTGCGTTTCTTTAATGAATCCTGTCTCACCTTCACCTCGCTTGATTGCAGGAACAAGGTCTCAAGATTGCTTCAAACCACAACAGCAACACCACCACTGTAGCCACCACATATGCCAAGATAGAAGAACATTGCAGGAGTTGTCTTTGGAGCCATTTTTGGAGCCTAGTCAAGGTGTGTGTCATTGGACTGGGAGCGAGAGGCAACTTTATGTATCTTCATCTTTTCTGCCTCTAGGCTTAGACAGGGAAGGAGATCCAGGCCTCCTAGTCATTACAGGCCTGTCTACTGTCCAGAGATGCCTTCTGCACAAAAGTCTTGCTTTCTTCTCCCAGATGCGGTCTAGAAGAAACAGGGTATGAAGAGCTTTTATTAGAGTTTGGTGCTAGAATTTCTTCTAAGCTGAGACACAGTGTCATGTTCACCCCAAGAACTGGGTTGTTTTGCTTGCAAATGCCAACAAGACTCCGGCCGATGTCTCCCCTGGCTTCTGGGATGTTGGTGTCTCCCAAACTTGCCGTGAAGGCAGGGCCATCGGTAGCTCAAACCTTCTGACTTGAGGCAGGAGGGCAGTCTTACAGGTGAGCAAGTCTTTTACCTAAAGCTGAGTCACCACTATTTTTAAGCTCTGGGGCTTGAGCTTAAGTATTGTTATCTGATGGACATATCTGAACTTGTTGCTCTCCTTGGGGAAACCTTTCTGTTTGCCACTTCTCAGGCCTTTTATTCTTGCTCATCGCTAACCCTGTCTCCAAGGGGAAGGCTTGGAGTGGTGGCTTTGTTCAGCTCAGCTGCTTCTGCTACCTCCCTGGACACTGGGGAAAATGGTTGCCTCCCACTGCCTAAGGAAACTGGTCAAGTGAGCCGAATGTCACAGGATAATGTTCTCTTTCAAATGCTAATCTCAGTAGCTTAAAACTCTATTTTAACTGGGGGAAAAAAAAAAAAAAAAAAAAAGAAGAAAAAGCCAAGTGTGACCTTTAAGCCTGCTCAGCTAGGCCTGGACTTTAGCAAAATCCTTCCACTTGTGGGAACCCTCATCACTGGGTTCCACTGGGGCTCCCTGCACGCCCATGGAAATTGCCACGTAGAGCCTGGGTCTAAATTACACCCTGGCAATTGAAGGCTGTCTTTTGTTTTCGCATCTAATGAGCAAGAATTTCCCCTGCCAGCTCGGAATGCCTTCTCTAATCTGTTACCCTGACTCCTTTAATTTCCCTTGCACTCTAACAATTTACCGTGGCCCCGAGACTGCTGCCCACAGCAGGCATTTCCCTCACGCATGCGGAGGGGAGCCCAGCTGGTGCCCATCTGGTGGAGATGTTGTAACCCAAAATGGGGCTGTCTTTCAGCTATTTTGGTGGAGCCCCGTAATTTGTCTGAGACAGAAAATCCCCAAACTGCAATCGGTGCCTGGGACACTTGAGTGGAAAAAGACAAAATTACAACATGGTTCGTCTCCCCGTGGTGAATTACTCTGTGTCCACATGTAGACTTATTGGCGTTGGTCAGGGCCAGCCAGCATGACCATAAAGGTGTCTGGGCCTTGGTTTTGACTCCATAGTCTCTCTATTGGGTTCGACATAGAGGAACCAAAGCACCCATGGCCATGCTAACAATGGGGTTTTGTTAGACGTGTGTGATCCTGGACGAGGGGACAGAGTGTCCCCTCAGCAAGTTCGCTGGTGACACCAAACTAGGAGGGCTGGCCGACACTCCAGAGGGCTGTGCCACCATCCAGCATGACCTGGACAGGATGGAGAGCTGGGCACAGAAGAACCTCATGAGGTTCAACAAGAGCAAATGTAAGGTCCTGCACCTGGGGAGGAAGAACCCCAGGCACCAGTAGAGGTCAGGGGTGGACCTGCTGGAAAGCACTTCTGAGGAGAAGGATCCGGGGGTCCTGGTGGACAGTAAACTCTCCGTGAGCCAGCAATGTGCCCTTGTGGCCAAGAGGCCAATGGAGTCCTGGGCTGCATAGGGCAGAGTGTGGCCAGGAGGTGGAGGGAGGTCGTTCTCCCCCTCTGCTCTGCACTGGAGAGGCCACAACTGGAATCCTGCGTCCAGTTCTGGGCTCCCCAGTTCAAGAGAGACAGGGAACTGCTGGAGAGAGTCCAGCGTAGGGCAACAAAGGTGGTGGAGGGATTGGAGCATCTCCCTGATGAGGAAAGGCTGAGAGAGCTGGGGCTCTTGAGCCTGGAGAAGAGAAGGCTGAGGGAAGACCTTAGTAATGCTGACAAGATCTAAAGCGTGGGTTGAAGGAGGATGGAGCCGTGGTTCCCAGTGGTTCCCAGTGACAGAACGAGGGGCAATGGGCACAAGCTGGACCATGGGAAGTTCCACTCTAATCTGAGGAAGAACTTCTTTGGGGTGAGGGTGGCAGAGCCCTGGCAGAGGCTGCCCAGGGAGGATGTGGAGTCCCCTTCTCTGGAGATCTTCAAGCCCCACCTGGATGCCGTTCTGAGTGATGTGCTCTGGGCAGCCCTGCTTTGGCAGGGGAGTTGGACTGGATGGTCTCTAGAAGGTCCCTTCCAACTCCAACAATTCCGTGATTCCGTGATTCCTCTGAAAGAGTCTTGGGCAAAACACCTCTGGCCTCCTCTTCTCTCATTTAGCCAGGCCCAGGCAGAGGGGCTGGGAGAGACAGGTGGATGCTTCACCCCCCCAGCAGGAAGGGACATGCCTCTTGGGTCAGAGGCGGGTCTCCAGGGAGCTTGGTGGTGGTGGCCAAATTTGGAGGATGACCTTATGTAGGGGGTCTCTCAGTTTTAGTAGAGCATGAGTGCATCCCAGGGACTCCTGTGCACTAACAAGTGGCTTAGGAGCCCCCAGTAGCAGCAACTGGAATTCTACACTAGGTAGCTGGCCTATGGCACCCTGCTTAGGAGAATGGTTCCTACACAGAGGCATGAGCAAGGAGGAGCCTGGAGCTACCCAGATCCAGAGTGAAAGCCTAAATGCAGCAAGGCTATTAGTGCTCAGCTGGGCTGGAAGATGCACATGAGGTCACCCGGGGACTTTGCCTTAGTCCTCCACCCACCTGTGTCCTCAGGCTGGGGCCGTGGTGAGCAGCTCCTAGGGGAGTGGAGCCTGCCTGAGATTGTGCAGGACCTCGCAGCTGGGCTTGATGACTGCAGGGAAAGGCACCCCGTAGAGCTAGTTGCTGGGATCAGGAACCTTCTTTTAGAGGGTATCTAAATGAGCATCCTAGCTGAGAAAGGGGCAATTGAAGCCTAAGCTGGTGTTTGTGCCAAGGCCCTCCCCTGCTTCTTGCTCCCGGCCTTTCCCCCGGGCACTGCTGCCTGCCAGCCGGCTGCTTTCAGGGCAGTTTAGGGATTTAGGCTCATCAGGCAAAGGTCACACAGGTAACACCTCTGTTTCTAAATCTTGGTGTCCACATAGAAGCAGGACTCTGCAGCTTATTTTTATCACCATCGTAAAGTGAATCCAGCAGCTTTCTGAGATGGGGTACGAGATAAGCCTGCAAAAAAAAAACCAAAAAACCCCCGAGCAGACAAGTAATTTTCTTTTAATTGCTGTTCTGGGGCAGTAGAAATGAAAAACCATGTGTCCAAGGGTATACACACCCTCATCCCCTGATTAGATACATATAATGAGATGGAAAGCTAATCTATCATATTTAGAATCAGTCAATTAGAGGGTTAGGGCTATAGATGCATTTAGCTTTAGCATTAGGGAGATATTTAAACCATATGCAGTACTTAGTCATTACCATGCTAAGTGATAGTAGATGCAGGTCACCCTATATATGGGCTGCAGTAATCAGCTTGAAGTATTATTAATTAAGCCTTTTCACCTTTGGGCTCCCTTCCACGCCACCACGCACGAAGTGGGCCATTGAGGTCGTGGTAAGAAGCTCTTTGAAACCCCAGACCCACTCTTTATCGCGGCGTGGAGCGTGATTTGGCTCCCTGGTGCTGCGCGGAGGGTGTTGTAAAAGCACAGCTCTCCTTCTTCACAAGGTATTTTGTTTCTTATTTTGCCAGCAAAATAAGCAGATGGCAGCTGGGCACTGCTGGCCCTCGGCTCGCCTGGCTGCCCGCCTTATTTGAAGCCTGTGGGTCATCCAGGTGAATAAATCCCGTCCGAGGGAGCGCAGCTCCGGCATCTCCCAGCTGGCAACCCCCGCTCTCATTTTCGGAGGGAGTCAATGAAAGCTGCCAATGCTGCAGTTACTCTGGAAAGCAGCTTATGGGATTAGGCAGAAGGTCAAAAATAGAAAAGCCCACAAAGGGCGGGCCTAAAAAGTGGGGGGTGCGATGCAGCCATGGCCGGTGACTGCTTTGCTACCCCCCTCTGCACCCCCTGAGACACGGCCGGGCACCCCAGGGTCCTCAGCTGGCTCTGGTACTGGCGCCTTCACCACAGGAGTTCAAGGACTCTTTTTTTAGGAAATTTTTTAGGAAAAATTTCTTCATGGAAAGGGTTATCCAGCATTGGAATGGGCTGCCCAGGGAAATGGTTGAGGCACCATCCCTGGAGGTGTTCAAAAGACGGGTTGCCATGGTCCTCAAGAATACGATTTAGTGGTTTTTTGGGGTTATTTTGTGTTTTTTTGTTTTTAATTGCTTATTTCTTATTTATTTTTTTGTCAGAGTTAGGTTGATGGTTGGACTAGATGATCTTTAAGGTCCCTTCCAACCTAGACGATTCTATCTATGATTCTATGACTCCCTCAGGCCAAAACCTCTTGATGACTTTATTTGCATATGAAGGGGGTTTGCTTCTGCTTTGAAGACTCTGCCATTTCAGGCTGGTGGTAGAGCCACGGGCCACCCCAGTGGAGGTGGCCAGGAGGATGGAGAGCTTTGCAATGCCTCCCAGCCCAGGAGAAAGGCAGCAGGTGGAGGTGGAGAAGGAGGTGCAGTGTCTCTAGGTGTTCTCCAACCCAAGGGGGGAGCTACTTTTTTGGACCAGCTTCTTTCTCACAACATCACCGGGACATTCCCGGCAGCACTCAGGCCCCACTTTGCTGACAAAAAAACCCACCCTGCTCTTAAACCTTCACCTCTCCATCTTTCCTCGGAGGCTAATGGCTCCACTTCTGCCTTCATTTCTGGTCTCCAAGGAATCTGAGTAAAGTTGTCTTGCTTGCAATAGGTAAAGCTGAGTATGTGCCCGTAACAATCCTTTCCAGGCACTTGGAAACCCATCAGCCCTGTCCCACTGGGGCAAGTCTTCGCAAGCAGGAGCTGGCACGGAGGTCTTGGAGGAAGGTGCTCGTTCTCTGTCTCAGGAGAAGACCAGGAACTGGTGCTGCTCACCAGAAGCTGGGAAAGGTCCCGGCTTTGGCGTGGCTTGTGACCAGGAAACAATTTGAAAAGCTGTCCTGTCTTGCAGGACACAGGGCAGGTGTTGCCCCAGCTCCTCTTGGCTGGCTGGTGAAGATCCCCCAGGGGAAGCTGCCAGGTTTGGGGCTGATGGAGACCTGCCCTGGGGTAGGTGGAGCAAGGATAGGATGATGCAATGGGCCATGGCTCTTGCACTGCTGAGGAGCCTGGGCAGCTGGCTGGGGCCGGGGCATGGGGAGGGAAAGTGGCCACGATGGCCAGAGCAGGCACTGGGCGGTCTCGGGGTGGTGTGTGACATGGCAGCAGCTCTTCGCCACATCCCACTTACTGTTCTCCCTCTTTGCGGGTGAGCCACTGGAGGTGGGTTGAGGAGGTGTGGTGGGGTGGGAGACGCGGGGATGGAGCAGCAGGGTTGAACCCCAGCCCCAAAGCAGCACTGGTGCATCGCCAGCTGCAGGAGCTGCAGTCGGTGGTGGCTGCCCTGACCCCAACAATATTTGACTTGCACTGGTGGGGAAGTTAAAAGGGTCAGGCCACAGCAGGGCCATGCATTTTTCTCCCATGAACTGTGCTCTCCAGGGAGGCAAAACCCTCTGCTTGGTTTTTGCCACCCCCCCTACCACTTAGCCGGTGACCAGTCTTGGAGGGACTTTCCATCTCTCACGTGTTTGGTTGGCAGGTCATGGCTCAGCTGCGCCTTGGCACTCAGGGGTTGGTCAATCACCGGACAAGTCATTGCAAACCCACATGAAGTCATGCCAACCCACAGACGTGCCTCACTCGGTACCTACACGATCTTCACAGTGTCTCATTTATCCTCCTCCCTCTCCGTTTGTGTTTTTGTCTATCTGTGATCCTCTGGTGTCACCTCGGCTCCTGGCTGCGCAGAAGCGGTGTTGTGTCAAGGAGAAAGTGACACATGTGACCTCGGAAAAGTTGATTTTATCACTCTTTGTGCCTGTGTTTTGTTTGGGGGTGTGTTTGTTGCTCATAACACCCAGCTTGCCAAGCTACTCCTGCGCTCAGCCAGGGCTGGAAGCTGGCATCAATCAGCACAGCCCTGCCCGCCTGGGTGGGGATGTGTCTGCTGTGGGTTCTCCTTGTGTGAGCAGGGTGTTGCTGGGGTTTTGAAACCCCAGATTTGGTGACGGCGTGGCTGGGACCCCCCTCTGCTGCCATCAGGAAGGGTGGGTGGGTGCTGCCCCTCAGCCAGCACCGTAGTGGGGCCAGGGATGCTCACCTCTTCACGTGTGGAAAGACCTGTGCAACCAAGGAACTGCCTCAACCTCCACCTTGTCGTGCTGTGGGTGTCCATATAATCCACCACCATTGTTTTGTTGCCGTTTTGGCTGTTTCCTAGCTCCCCCACCCCCAACTTTGCTGGTTTTCCATAGGCACCAGAGGTGTCCTACCAGCCTTCCTCCAACCCATGGCCCATCTGTGATAGCCAAGAGCAAAGGAGAGGAAGGTGTGGGGGACCTGCACATCAGAGACTTCCAGCTGGCATCTGTCTTTGCCAGCAAAGATGAAGGTTTTTTTACGGGCTGGGTATTGTGAAATGATGGCTGTGCCGTGAGCGAGAGGGTGGAGCCAGCAGAAAGCACACGTGTGTTTTACATACGGGTAAGAGCCTGGATTTTCATGGTTCATGGTTTTGGAAGGTTCTGGGGTTGGGTTGGTATTTTTTCCTGTTTGCTTTCTTCCATTGCAGCTCTAGGTCTCATTCAAGAGGTCTGAATTTCTGATGGGGAGGTGCTTAGTGTGGGGTCCAAGGCTCTATTCCTGGCACTGATGATGGACAGACCACCCGTGACCTGAAGCGCCATTGGCTTTTGAAAGCCTGAGCCCAGCAAAACCCTGTGTGGAGCATTATGTGATGCCTCACAGAATCACAGGATGATATGGGGTTGGAAGGGACCTCTGGAGATCATCTAGCCCAACCCCCTGCCAAAGCAGGGCCACCCACAGCAGGTCCCACAGGAACGTGTCCAGGTGGGGTTTGAATGTCTCCAGAGAAGGAGACTCCACCACCTCCCTGGGCAGCCTCTTCCAGGGCTCTGCCACCCTCAAAAATGAAGAAGTTCCTCCTCATGTTTAGGTGGAACTTCTTACATTCAAGTTTGTGCCCATTTCCTCTGGTCCTGTCCCTGGGCACCACTGAAAAAAGACCAGCCCCATCCTCCTGACACCCTCCCTTGAAGTATTTAGAAGCATTGATCAGATCCCCCCTCAGCCTTCTCTTCTCCAGACTAAAAAGCCCCAAGTCCCTCAGCCTCTCCTCGTAAGGGAGATGCTCCAGGCCCCTCATCATCTGCTGCGCCCTCTCCAGCAGTTCCCTGTCCTTCTGGACCTGGGGAGCCCAGAACTGGGCTTCCCTCCCCAGAGAAGAGAGGGACTGAGCCCTTTCCTAAATTCTTGCTGCGGGGATTTTTTTTTTGGGGGGGGGGGAAATAAAAGGCAACACCCTTGCTGGGCACCGACCCAGCCACCNNTTTTTTTTTTGGGGGGGGGGGAAATAAAAGGCAACACCCTTGCTGGGCACCGACCCAGCCACCCGGGGCCAGAGCTGAGGTGGTGTGAGCATCACGGGGGACCGCACCCCGGCACGGTGACACGCGGGCTGGAGGCAGACCTGCCCTGGGTGAGCAAATAAATGCAGGTGGTCGGGACGTTGAGTTGCCATTTGACCACTGGCCCGTTACGAGGCTGGGCTAGGGGGGGGGGGGGGGGGGGGGGGGGGGGGGGGTTGCATTTCTTGCGCCATCCCCCGGGGAGGTAGCGTGGGTTGCCATCAGGGGTTGTCTACCGGGGACACGCCGCAAACAACCCGGCTGTTTGTCCTGGCCTCCTGCCCAGCAGCGGGTGCCGTCCCCGGGGGATGGAGACCCACGCTTCCCACAGGAGGAGGCATCTTTTCGGCTGAAGGGAGCCCAGCGGAAGATTTTTTTTTTGGGGGGGGGTCCCCGCTGCAGGATCCGGGCAGGTGCCATGGCAGTGGGGAAAGCCACCCACGCCCTGCGTTTGCCGGCTGTTGAGGTGTTTCTGCCGGGAAGCCCAACAATGCCAGAGGTACAATTTATTCCTTCCTTGACCGGCGGCTGCTGCTGAATCACTCAGTATTTGTTCTGATTACAAGGAACTTCTTATCAGAGCCTTTTACTACTTCGCCTCTCCCCCCTTTCCTGGCACACCGGGGCTCCTCACCTGATTCACCGGACCTTTCCAAGCTCCGTTTGCAAACCCCTGGGTTTTCCACCCCAGCCCTGGTTAGCCGGGCAGGCTCCGCATCCCTGACGCCTTCCTGATGCCCATGCCAGAGATGATTAAGCCTCACCATCCCAAGGGGCATTTAAGCCACAGCGTGTTCCTGGCCCCTGCCCACCCACCCTGTGTGTTGGCATTGTGTACTGTGTCCAGCTCTGGAGACCTCAGCACAGGAAGGACATGGACCTGTTGGAACGGGTCCAGCGAAGGGCCACAAAGATGCTCAGAGGTGCTGGAGCACCTCTGCTGTGAGGACAGGCTGAGAGAGCTGGGGTTGTTCAGACTGGAGAAGAGAAGGCTCCGGGGAGACCTTAGAGCAGCCTTCCAATATCTGAAGGGAGCTACAGGAGAGCTGGGGAGGGACTCTTTGTCAGGGAGTGCAGTGACAGGACAAGGAGGAACGGTTTTAAATTGGAAGAGAGGAGATTTAGATTAGATACCAGAAAGAAATTCTTTGCTGTGAGGGTGGTGAGACACTGGCCCAGGTTGCCCAGAGAAGCTGTGGCTGCCCCATCCCTGGAGGGGTTCAAGGCCAGGCTGGATGGGGCTTGGAGCAACCTGGTCTGGTGGGAGGTGTCCCTGCCCAGGGCAGGGGGGTTGGAACTCGATGATCTTTGAGGTCCCTTCCAACCCAAACCATTCTACGATTCTATGATTGCTGCTCCCCCAGGGTGCTCTGCCCCTTCTGGCCCCTGCTTTGCAGATCCAGGTTATTATCAGTGCAAAACCACTATTCATCCCAGTGGCATCTCATGGCCGACGGGGAGGCCGGCAGCCGAGCGGGGGCTGCCCACCACAGAGCCGGCAGTGCCGGGGGGGCGGGCAGCGAGGCAGGATGGGCTGGGGCAAAATCCACCCCACGGTGTGAGTCACAGCCCTCTGCACCCACTGACTCAGCCCGGCCTCGCCAACACCCCCGTCAGCCTGCACTGGCAAAACCCCCGTCGTTTTGGAATGGGAATAGCGCAAATCAGGCAACTGGAGTAGCCCAAGAAGCCAAGGATGGGTGCGGACAGGAGACTGCAGAATATACACATTTTTCCCCAGGTAAATCTCTCCTGGGACATGTCTGCCCTCCACAGCTGGGAGTGTTTAGTTTGAAGAAGAGGAGGCTGAGGGAGGGGAGACCTCATCACTCTCTACAGCTCCTTGAGAGGACACTGTAGAGAGGTTGGTGCTGGTCTCTTCTCACGGGTCATCAGCCATAGAACAAGAGGGAATGGCTTCAAGCTGCAACAGGGTAGGTTTAGAGTGGCCATTAGGAAAGAATTCTTCCCAGAAAGAGTGGTCAGACCCTGGAATAGGCTGCCCAGGGAGGGGGTTGAGTCCCCATCCCTGAATGTGTTGAAGAGCCGTTGAGATGTGGGGTTGGGGGATGTGGTGTAGGGGAGAACTTTGTAGAGTGGGGTTGATGGTTGGACTCGATGATCCTGAGGGTCTTTTCCAACCTGAATGATTCTATGTGCTCTTCTAGCAAAATGTGGCTGGGGTGTGAGGTGAGAGTATCCCAGAGGCTCAACCCACATCAAAATGGGCCCAAACACCATGCACGTGGGTATGCCAGTTTTCTCTTTTTTCTCCACTCTGCAGGCCATGAAGGAGGGGGGTCCTCAGGTGCACAATTCACGGCTGCCCACCTTCGGAGAGAGGTCCTCAGCCAGCTCCCAGCCTATCCTGGCAGGAGTGCGCCCAAATTTCAGATGTTGCCCCAACCTCGGTGAAACTACACAAGAAGTTTCCATCCGCCCTGGGGGATGGAGGCAGGTATGGCATTGCTGGCAAGGCTGGCATGTGGAGCAGACCGTTCCAGGGCCGTGGTTGCACCCCTGCAGCATCCAAGAGCTGTTATCAAGGCTTGGTCTGTCAGGGGAGGATTGCAACTCTTCGCCCCCTTGCAACAACCCTGGGGTGTTGCAGGATGGGGAGAGGAGATGCCGGACCTTGGCAGAGTGTCTAGGGGTGTATTAGGGGCTTGCTTCTGCCTTCCTCACACCTCACACCACCTCATACCCAGCCTTGAGCCACTGGGTCACCTTCATGGGACAGTGATTTCCAGTAGCAGTTCATGGTGGTCAGGACTCAAGGGATTTTTTTGTGTCCCTGACTTAGCTGTGTCTTCCCTCCCCAGCAAGGATGCATGAAGCTGCTGAAGACCCCTCCTGCAGGCATCCAGACAAAAGCAGACCCTGGCCAAGTGGGCTTTGCTCTTAAAATTCAAGATTTCACTCCAATTTCATTTTTAAATTGCAATAGTGAACTAGTAAAAGATAATCTCAAAGAAGGAAAAATGAACCCGGTCCAGCACCAGGGCACTGAGCATCTCTCTCACATCTCAGGGTTTGTTGTTTTCTTTTTGATCTCGGTTTTATTTCTTTTCTCCTCAGAAGTCAGCTGTCCCTGTGCCATGCTGGCTTCCATCTGGATGAATCCAGCTTTTCTTACAGCTGCCCCACCTTCCTACCTCCTGGAGCTAAAGAGCAGTTCAGACAGGGTACTCATGTGCATATACATGTCGTGTACAGGGAGATTCTCCATTAATCTCGAACGAGCTTTGATCAGAAAAGTAATAACTTGCTGGCATGAGTTACTTTACAAATTTTGCTTTTGTGGAGAGAAGCTCCTGGGCTTGAGCTTTTCCTTCCTGACAGAAACAAGTTATCTCTGATGAACTAATCTTGCTGCTTTCGTTCCCAAAGCGGTAATTTACTCCTCAAGCAGCGGCGTAACAACTTGCCATCCCCTGCAGCACCGTTTATCTGGCAAGGCAGTCATAGAATCATAGAATCAATCGTTCAGGTTGGAAAAGACCCTCGGGATCATCGAGTCCAACCATCAACCCCTCTCTACAAAGTTCTCCCCTACACCACATCCCCCAACCCCACATCTCAACGACTCTTCAACACATTCAGGGATGGGGACTCAACTCCCTCCCTGGGCAGCCTATTCCAGTCTCTGACCACTCTTTCTGGGAAGAATTCTTTCCTAATGGCCACTCTAAACCCACCCTGTTGCAGCTTGAAGCCATTCCCTCTTGTTCTATGGCTGATGACCTGTGAGAAGAGACCAGCACCAACCTCTCTACAGTGTCCTCTCAAGGAGCTGTAGAGAGTGATGAGGTCTCCCCTCACTCAGCCTCCTCTTCTTCAAACTGAACACTCCCAGCTCCTTCCATCACTCTTTGTACGATTTGTTCTCCAGTCGACTGGGAGGATAACACCGTGTGCGGGTGATGGGACTACTCTTCTCGGGGTATTTTAGAAGACAAAAGGTAGCAGGGAAACGTTTTGCTTCGTCTGAGCAAATTCAAGTCATCACAGGACCCAATTTGTCCCACAGAGTAACAGCTACAGCCCCCAGTAGACCCAGCGGAGACCAGTTGCAGCCCAGCAAATTCCACTTTGGCCCCCACAGCTGCGGAGCTGTAAAACGCTTGGATGTTTCCCTGCACAAAGCTCCTGTAAAGGCTTCCTGCAGCCGTGACTCCTCGCCAGCCCAGCCTCCAGGGCCGCCTGAACCCAGCCAGGGCTTTCCTAAAAAAAAAAATCCTGTCAAAACCTCCCCAGTTGCTCTGGTTTGTGTTTTGCGCAGTGCTCTTAGGCGAAAATATTGATTCTGGACTCTAAAGCAGCTGCTTTGTATATTCGACGGCACCAAAGTTTGGCCTGAAATGTCCTTGTCTGGTTCCTTTTTTATCTTTTTAATGCAGCCTTAAAAGTGCAATAGTTACTGACATTAGGAAGAGCCAAATATAACAATGATGCAGCATAAATCCCACATCCAGCCAATACTGTCCGTCCCAGCTACACACAGCTTTTCTTGTTTGTTTTTTTTTCCTTCTGCCCTTGAGATCGTATTTTAAATGGAAAAAAAATTTAAGGCCATTTCAGAAAAGATTTAAGCATTTATGCAGAAACCGGGAAAAATCAGGATGAGCTGCTTGCTGGCTGAAAAAAATACAAAACCCCAAGGAGTTCTTGCAGTGCTGTGGTGTCTCTATCGGCAGCCTGGGAGGAGCAGAGGTCTGCTGGAACCAGAACCGGCCGCGCTCCCCGATGCTGAAGGAGCTTTGCCCCGGGTCAGGATCTTGCTTCACCCCTTGGGTGAAGGGATTCGGTGCAGCAGCTTCAAATAGATCATAGACTCATAGAATCATAGAATGGTTAGAGTTGGAAGGGACCTTGAAGATCACCAAGTTCAAACCCCCCTGCCCTGGGCAGGGACACCTCCCACCAGACCAGGTTGCTCCAAGCCCCATCCAACCTGGCCTTGAACCCCTCCAGGGATGGGGCAGCCACAGCTTCTCCGGGCAATCTGGGCCAGGCCCTCACCACCATCACAGGACAGAATTTTTTTCCGGTATCTAATCTAAATCTCCCCTCTTCCAATTTAAAACCGTTCCCCCTTGTCCTGTCACTGCACTCCCTGACAAAGAGTCCCTCCCCATCTCTCCTGTAGCTCCCTTCAGATATTGGAAGGCTGCTCTAAGGTCTCCACGGAGCCTTCTGAGCTGAACAACCCCAGCTCTCTCAGCCTGTCCTCACAGCAGAGGTGCTCCAGCCCTCTGAGCATCTTCCTGGCCCTCCCCTGGACCCGTTCCAACAGGTCCATGTCCTTCCTGTCTTAAGGACTCCAGAGCTGGACACAGGGCTCCAGGTGGGGTCTCACGAGCGCAGAGCAGAGGGGTAGAATCACCTCCCTTGACCTGCTGGCCACACTTCTCTTGATGCAGCCCAGGATGGGGTTGGCTTTCTGGGCTGCCAGTGTGCACTGCCGGCTCATGTTGAGCTTCTCATTCATGAGCACCCCCAAGTCCTTCTCCTCAGGGCTGCTCTCCAGCCATTCTCCGCCCAACCTGTATTTGTGCCTGGGATTGCCACGTCCCAGCTGCAGGACCTTGCACTTGGCCTGGTTGAACTTCATGCGATTCGCACAGGCCCATCTCTCCAGCTTGTCCAGGTCCTTCTGGATGGCATCCCTTCCCTCCAGCGTGTTGACCGCACCACCCAGCTTGGTGTCGTTGGCAAACTTGCTCGAGGGTACACTCAATCCCACTGTCCATGTCTCCGACAAAGATGTTGAACAGCACTGGTCCTGGTACGGACCCCTGAGGAACACCACTCATTACTGGCTGCCACTTGGACATTGAGCCATTGACCACAACCCTTTGGGTGTGGCCATCCAGCCAGCTCCTTATCCACAGACTGGTCCATCCACCAAATCCAAGGGATTCCAATTTTGAGAGCGGGATGTTGTGCGGGACAGTGTCAAATGCTAGATGGGGCCAGATTTCCAGTAATGAGTGGGAATTAACAGGCTGTGAGCATCAGCCCCTCTCTAGGGAGGCGTAACGCATCCAGGTGGCAGGGGGCTGCAGCACCAGCTCCAGCATCAGCTCCAACTATTGCTTTGTTTTCTTCCAGGATCATTGCGGAGGGCACCTCCTGGTCTCTGCTCCCTGTTAGCTCACAGGGACCAAGGCCTTGATGTTATCCGGCATTGTCAGGCTGTGGTTTTCCATCTGTCCCCAGAGGTCTCAGAGGACCAGGGTGTAAGAGGCCAGCCAGGAGGTTGGGGAACTGCATCCCTGCTTTCCATCTCTGACAACAACGTCTAGCTGTCTAATTGTGCTCTCTGCCTCCCTCCTTCCTGGCCTCGCAACCAGCAAATGAAGACGAGTGAAAGGCATACTCGGCTTCATGTGGCTTTATAGTCTTCTGCTCCAGGCCCCTCATCACCTTTGTAGCCCTCTGCTGTGCCCTCTCCAGCAGTTCCCTGTCCTTCTGGAACTGGGGAGCCCAGAACTGGTCCCAGTGCTCCAGATGGGGCATCCCCAGGGCAGAGCAGAGGGGCAGGATGACCTCCCTCCACCTGCTGGTCACACTCTTCCTGATGCCCCCCAGGATGCCATTGGCCTTCTTGGCCACAAGGGCCCATTGCTGGCTCATGGGCATCCTGTTGTCCACCAGGACTCCCAGGTCTTTCTCCTCAGAGCTGCTCTCCAGCAGGTCACCCCCAACCTGTCCTGGTGCAGGGGGTTATTCCTCCCCAGGTGCAGCCCCCTGCACTTGCCTTTGTTGAAGTTCCTCAGGTTCCTCTCTGCCCAACTCTCCAGCCTGTCCCGGTCTCACTGGATGGTGGCACAGCCTTCTGGTGTGTCAGCCACTCCTCCCAGTTTTGTATCATCAGCAAACTTGCTGAGGTTCACATTGGCTCAGCCTGTGCCTGTGCCTGCTCTGGCTGTGATTTGGGTGGGAGCAGTTTTTGGAGGTGGTCTGGCCCCATCCTCTACACCCCCCACTCCCTGTCCTGGTGCTGCCTCCTGCCAAGCAGCCCCAAGAGCGACTCAGGTGATGGACTATTTTGGCAAAGCTGCAAATGATCCCACCTGTAGATCCAAAGCCCTACAGCAGAGAGATCTGTGCACCAAAACCCACTTTGCCCTCTCTGCGTAAGGTTCCAGGCTGATCCCACCTAAAAATTTAACCCTTGGATGAGAGATCAAAGATACATGTTCTTTGACTTGGAAATGGTTTGGCATTTCTGAATCAAAACCTTTCCAGAACTTGGTCCCACTTGGAACTGGGCACATGGCGTGAATTCTTCTAACAACTGGGTGCCCACACTGAGCCATGGGCATGTTGCATCTTGGGCATCTCCCACCATTGCACCTCCCATTGCTGCTCTGCACTGGCAAAGGAGAGATGCTGCAGGAGGGCTGATGAAGAGCCAGTGTGTGTTTTCCCTTCCAGCTTTCTGACTTGCCATATCAGCACAAGCCAGCCCATAATTTTGTGGCCAGCCTTGAGCCACAGCGCCTGCCGTGAGGTCTGGCTGGGGGCTGAACATCACTTCTCCCTGGAGCCTGACCTGCCCTGCCAGCTCCTCTGCCTGCTTGATGCTGGAGGAATAAAGAATTGTCCCTTGCCACCTGCAGCCTGCTCTTATCTCCACTTGCCATCAGCCTGTCCCCTTACTTGGTCCAAGCCTTTTTAAAAGGCCAAAAGGCAAAGCAGGAGGATAAAGAGTGGAGGATTTCCTCCTGGGTGACGCTGTGGGTTGAGCACCCAAGTGTGGCTATTTCGGGTGCAAAGCAGACAGAGTGATATTCGGTGACATGGCCAAGTATGTCCGGGCCCAGCAAGGGGCTCTGGGGGTGTCTCTGCAGCTATTGATGGGATCCATGGCAATGCCCTGGAGCTGGGGCTGTCATGGGGGCTGTGCCGCGCTGCGCCCCCCCAGCTTTGGATTGGTGCAATCCAAGAACTTTCTGGTGTCTTACACAGCGCTGTAGGATGGCAGGACCAAGGAGGAACCAAAGCAGACGGCAGACTTCCCGCTGGGCCTGGTGGCAGCTCCGTGGAGGAACCAGCCGCTCTCACGAGGCTGCACCCCACCACTGCGTTTGAGGGAGAGGAAGGGAAAATCACCCAGCTTTCTGTTTCCAGCCTCAGGCTCTCTCACGGAGCTGGAAAACACTGAAAAGAAAGCATGGGGAGAAGGAGCAAGCAGGACACCCGAAGCATGGCCTCCCAAGCTGGGGGCTGTTGTCTGTGTCTCATGAGAAGCTGTTGGCTGCAGTGGGACTGGGTCCAGTCACACTGGGCAGCTCCTCAGGAGCATCACGGGACATCTTTAGTCTCTCCAGCTCATCTTGAAAGGCGAGGAGCTGATAGGGACCTGCCTAGCATGGCTCTTCAAAAGGGACAGGACAGTGTGGCGTGGCCAGCCCGGCACAGCTGTGACTCGGGGCAGGCGTCACACGATGTCCAGCTCACACAGGGGTTGGGATGTTGTGGGGAGAGCTAAACTTCAGATAACTGAGGCTAAGGCAAGATCAGCAGAGAAAACCAGCCTGGCTTTCGGCGGCTGCCAGTCCCAGCAAAAGCCAGAGCTGGAGCAGTCCTGGCTGGGACAAAGCAACTGGTTGGGCTTTGTCGCCAGCCTTTGTCTGCCTGTGGGTGGGTTTTTTGGAAGGCTGGTCCGTCCCCCCCCTCCCTGGAAAGCTGGGCAAAACTCTCAGGTCGCAGCAAAGCATGAAGGGGAGAGCTCAGAACCAGAGCTCACAGGTCACTTGATCTCGATTTCCAGTCTTTACTGGAAGGTTGTTTCCGTCCCCACACAAGGATTTACCCTCCCGGGGGCCACCTTCAAATCCTAAAGTGATGCAAGGGGGGGGAAAAAAAAAAAACCTTCAAATTGAAGCACTTTTGGTGAAATCCCACAGGCTCCAGGCTATGTGGTCAGGACAGAGGAGCAGGAGTATTTGAAGCTATTCATGCCCTGTCTGAGTTGGTGCTCTTGGTGGGCGTCTTCCTTACAGCATCTGCTGAAAGGAAGCCTGATGCTTGTTTGGGCTACCAGTCTATCCCAGCAGCTTATTTTTAGCTGAGATGGCTTGTGACAGCAGAATGGTGTTGCAACACTACAGTTCTTGTTTGTGGTTCTCCCGTTCTTTGCTACCGGAGTAAGCGAAGTCTCCTGACAGGGCCTTGTTGTGCTGGAAAAGTGCAGAGGTGTTGCAAGAGACGGTTCCCTCCCAAGGAGGTAACATCCAAAGAGATGGCCTCGTGGGCAGCCTTGCTGCAAAGCGATGCTGCCATGGCTCTGGGTCCTTGTTCCAGCCCCACAGATCCACTGTGGTAGGAGCCACCTACCCCGACCCCATGTGCTCTGTGCTGGGGCTGCCCAAGAGACCTGTGGACCTTCTCGTTTCAAGGGGATGGTGATGAGAGGCTCCAGCCACAGGCTACGCCTCCTTCCAGCTCTCCTTCAAGCCTTGCTGTTTCTTGCAAGCACTAAGGTCTTGCACAACTGCTTAGCTTTCCCCTCCAGCCCCTCCATGAGCACCAACCACACCTCTAAAACAGTTTTTCTAGTTCCAGTAATGGCGCTGCAACTGAATGACTTGACACCGAGGGGAGCCAATGTGGGACCAGGGAAGGGACACAAAGATGAGCTCTGAGGGCTAAAAGGAAATCTAAACCTACAACTCATCGCTGAACCTAAACCTGTCTTCAAAAAAAGCAGGATTCGCAGTTCAACTTCTGATCTGCTGTAAGAGATGAAATGTCAAAGAAATAAGGATCTGGCCTTCTTGGTTGCTCTCCCTTCACTTGCACGTGCTTTAGGCCCGTGTAAGTCCTTTAACTCCTGCCCAGGGTAACACAGAGCAGAACGAGGTGCCTGACCTGCCTCTTTTTAGGCAACACCACCTGAGATTACAGCTGCACCAGCTCTGTATGCTGAACTATAAATCCCTACATCTTGGTTCCCTGTCTCCTCCTCAAGTTTTACGGGATACCGACAGCTTTCTGCTTGTTTTATGATTTCATGGCAGTTGCTCGACACATCAATACCAGAATTAATTAATCTTGGCTACAGGGCAGGCAGCAGTTTAGGCAGCCCAAGAGCAAACAAGGTCAGGATTTCAGCAACAGCCAATTCAGAGAACTTGCTGGGGCTCCGGCAGAGCAGCCTCGTCTCTCTGAATTTTATTTGGATGGCTGCTCTCCTGCCTTGTTTTCAAGTTCTGTCCTGTTGGGGAGGTTGATGTAAAGCCAAACCCAGAAGACTACAACAGATGATTGCTCCATACAGGGAGTGAGGATGAGGGCAGGGGCAGCGTTTGGCTCACAAACATACAGTACTGCAAAACAATTACTGACTTAAAATTCCTTCGCTGGTGTCCCAACTTTCATTTGATGATGTTAAAAGGTCAGAGGGAAAATTAGAGCTTTTTGCCCTAATCCCTTTAAGTGCTAAATTCATGGAAAGCAATTGAACCAACAATTTAGATTAAGGCAATAGCTTCGAATGATGGAGAAACTCTGATCCTCAAAGGATGCCTGAATGAAATGTGGCTTTTCAGAATGAGACTGGAATTGCCCTTGGTCTCCTGTTGCAAAGATCCTCTCCATTGGCTCGGTAAGCGAATAATCCAGGACTACCACGCTCACTGCAATGCTCAGCTCTGCAACATGCCCTTAGATCACAGTGAGAGACTCTGAGCGGCAATAATAAATACAGGGGGAAAGAAAGATCTATGTCAGACTGGCTCCAAATTAATCTGTTTCCCAAATAAATCGTTACTGCTACTAGCAAATAGCATTTATCAAGTTGATGGTGTTCTTTACAGAAATTGGTAGGGTTTGGTTTGGTTTTGTGGTGTTTTTTTTTATCTTTTCCCTGCCTAACTTTTTCCAAACTTTCCCTGGATCTTCAGGGTGCAGAGGGAGGATGCCCTGATGGAGAGTGAGGATGCCCTGATGGAAAAGAGGGATGCCCTCCCTCCATGGGAAGGAGCCCAGGGAGTAGAAAACACAGCAAGGCAGCAGATGCCAAGGAGAACCTAGAAGAGAGCTTGAGGGTCGCGTGGCTCCTTTCTCCCTTGACCTCCAGTCCCAGACCCTGCTCCAGCTGAACACCCTCGGTACGAGCAGGCAATAATCCAGCAGCCTGCGAGATGGCAGATAGGATCTTGTACAGCTCAGTTGGTTTTTATCCAGCTTGTTTCCTTGGTGCCTCTGTTGATAGAAGGGCTTTTACTGCGCATACAAGCCTTAGCAGAGACAAAACTCATGTCTCCTCTTTTAATAGAAGAATTGGCAGATATGAGGCTGTCAGCAAAATATATTTCCCATGTATGGCTCCGGGGAGGAAAAGAGGCTGTCCCTGCAGCTATGCTTAGCAAGCAAGGGGAGCTCCTGGGGGCAGGAGCCCAGGTTCATGACCCCGCAGCTGGGAGCAGCCAGCGTGGGGGCTGGATGTCCACCTAAAACCAGGGTACCCCTAAGGACTAAGCTGATAATGACATGCCCCGTTAGCTTTCTGGGGAGTAGCCTGCGCCGCAGACCCACTGGCCAGGCCACCTCTGCCCACCCGGGTGGCGCAGGAGGATGGCGAGGTGGCTTCTCCTCCAAAGCCCTGCTCAGGAACGGACAGGAGACAGAGAAGAGAAAGAAAGACAATGGTTTTCTCTACAGATAACCGTTCTGGACTTTTACACCGAGTCCGAGAGGTGATGGATAGGGGTGTGTGGATTTCTGGGGCACGGCCCCTATAAACAGGTAGTTCTACTGCTGTTATTCCCACCTGAGGCAACCCTTTGGAATCTGAAGCACAACAGTTAGCTGTCCTGGTGAAGGAGAAAAACCCTCTTATTAGCAGCAGCAACAGGTTAAATTCCCATGTAGTGCTCTTCTATGGCAGTTCCAGCTCTATTCCAAGCCCCTCGGTTTTAGTTTTCCTCTTTTTTTTTTTTTTTTTGTTTTAGATTTTCCAGTGAAATTTCTTGCCCTGAGAACAGTTCTGAGAAAGCTGCTTTCCATGACTTGTTCCTTCAGAAATGTTAGTACTGGCCTGGAGTAATTCTTATATAATAAGATTAAGTTTCTCTTGCTGGAAAATTCAGACACTACAAATTTTTAATATCAAAACCCAAACAAGTAATAACAAGTAATTTCCTAAGAGCTTACACGATCTGGCATTGGTAGTCTTTCATGGGAAAATGCTTCGTTCCAGTATGTGTGCCTATTTTTAAGGAAACCAACGGCAAGTAGGGTGAAAGGAAAAACACACAGGATAATTACAAACCCTCACTTATCAACCTGCTTCTAACCATTCTTTGGGGTGGTAGGTAAACATGCAAAACACTGAACCCCTCTGTATTTTTATGCTGCTTTGAAGTGTGAATTCCAAAGAAATTTTAACTTGCATCACTGCAGCATTTCCATAACTGACAAGTGCCAGTGTCTTTGGGAGGCAGCCACCACTTGGCTTTCCAGAAAGAAGTTCAAAACAGATGACCTAGGTGGAGATACCATGTCCTTAACCAAGAGACGAGCAAAGGAGGGACCTGTCAAAGCCTTGCCGAGCAAGTCCCACCTTCATCCTTCTCATCCACCATGGGATGTTCCCACCATGCAAGCCCCAGTGATCCAGGGGGGCATCTTTGAAGCACAAACATGTTCTCAGTTTGCAAAAGGGGAAATGAGGTCCTCGGAGTCTTTCAGAGGTGACTCTTCAGGAATACTTTAGGTGGGGTACGCCCCCTTCTTCAGCCAAGCACATGCATTTCACCGTCCCCCTTTTCTAATGGCTGCAGCAGATAACCTTGTGGAAATCTCTGGAGCAACGTGGCGATGAGAAGCGCTGGGTGTTGACACCCAGGAGCCTCTGCCATCAGCAGACGTGGGTGTTGGCAAGTGCAGGCGGGCTTCTAAAAATATCCTGCGCGCTTTATTCTTGTTTCAAAGGCCATTTAGTATTTCTGCGGGAGTCTTTTTCATCTTCAGCATGGAGAACTGCCTAATACTCCCACGAATGCTCTATAATCCCCCGAATCTCAGGTTTTTCCAAGTGGGACTATCTGGGCTGCAGATCTGTGCAACAAAACCTTTAGTGCTGTGTGGCAGCGCCAAGCACTATGGGCAACAAACCTGAATTTCTTCTCCTTTCAGCTGTCCTTACAACGTGGTAATTCTACCAAGTGCAGGCTCTGGGTTTACTTCCCATATCTGTAAAGAGCACAATCAAATCCAATTACTTTTGACACGAGCGTAATCCACACACACGCGACTTTTTAATGCAGAATATTTAGGTCTGCTTTATAAACAACGCCGAAACGTCACGAGGAAGTATTTCCTCAGCCATAAGCATCTCATCAAACCAAACTTTACAACCGTGCAAAGGCAGGAGAGACCAAGGGCCAGCCTTGCAAACAGAAGCACGTTGCTCTTCTCTTTCTCTGGGGCCGCCGCTCGCATTTCCAGCAATGTGTGCCCTGTGGTTCCTACCAGTCTGGGTCTTTCACTCATCCTAATGTGTTTGCTTAGGCACCAACATTAGTGTCAAAAGCACTTAATGGAAAGGAAACTTCCCAGGAGTGCACCAGTCACTGCCAGGGCAATCAGTCTTGTCTCGGGCGCGTATACACCGTGGAGCATTTACCACCGCAGGCTGGATAATGAATTTCCCACAAATTCTGCGTGGAGCTCAGAGGTCTGCTTCCCACCAGACCATCTGTGAAAGGGCTGCTGTGCCCCACATCAGGTGCCCGTGGGTCCTTCCGCTCTCAGGTCAGCCTCCGATGACAACAGATCTGAGTTGAGGTTGGGAGTATTTACTCTTGGCTGATGCGGCTACCGCATTTCGCGGTGACGGTTCAAACCGCTATCGGTGAGGCTGTGATACGGTGACATCCCCTCGCTCTGGACTCCGGTAATGAAAAATCACGTTTCCCATCAGGCTGATTAGGAGCTGGGTAATTGCAGGTGAGGTTCAGCCAATTGGGAGCCCCTGGGCAAGGTGTCTGACCCCTTTCCCAGCTCCTTGCAAACCCTCTGCCCGGTGGCCTCCAGGGCTGGCCGGCGTTCCTCCCACACCCCCAGCTCTTTTTCAGTGCAAGCAGCCTAATTTCAGAGGCATGGCTTTAAAACATGCTCTCTCCAGCCTAGCTGTGGGTTTTCGGGGAGAGAATTTAGCCAAGAGCCTTCCCGTGTGACCCCCATCTTTCAGCAGGCAACTCTAAGGCTCTGTCTTTGGGTTCTCGTTAGGCAAATGAAGAGAGACCTGGCTCACTCGCTGCTTCAAGCAGCCCTTTTTGCCTCATGATTTGTTTGCTGCTTTGATTATTATTTTTATTTCAAGTTTCTGTCTCTTTGATGTAAAGGAAACAGTTATGAGAAATTTGAGCCGAGCTGTGGAGGTGAAGAAGTAATTGGAGATGATTGCATTTAAATCTGCTGCCAGGGTTTTGAAGGCAATTCTGAGAGTAATTTTTGTTTTCTAATCTCTTCTTTCCCCTTTGTAGCAGAAAACGGTCTCTCTGGGGATTCCTGGGCACTGCATCTTTCCAGAGGTAGGTGAACCTCCTCTGTGTCCATCCAGTCCCTACCAGGAGGCAACGCTTTGCTGTCACCCACCATCTGCAGATCAGCCATGCCTCCGGGGCCCTCTGCCTTCCTACCACGCATGCTCCCTTTCCCGGGGGGCAAATACTCTTTAGCTGTAAAAAGGAAAACACAATAATAACAAGAATATTCTTAATATTAAGAATATTAAGAATCGTGGATGCCCCATCCCTGGAGGGGTTCAAGACCAGGCTGGATGGGCCTTTGAGCAACCTGGTCTGGTGGGAGGTGTCCCTGCCCAGGGCAGGGGGTTGGAACTGGATGATCGGGTTGAAACTTGATGATCTTTAAGGTTCCTTCCAACCCAAACCATTCTATGATTCCATGATTCTAAGAAAAAAACCACTGCTGTAGCTCAAGTGTTGGGTTTGTTGGTTTTTTTTCCCTACAGATTCCGGTGCCAAGGAATTTCCCAAGGATTCCAGTGCCTTACGCCTGGAAATATTCAGAGCTAATTAATGTCTCTAGGTGCCAGGGTCACCCTAATAACAGCTGAATCAAAAAACGTGCTTCCCTGCCCCTGCGTTGTACCCGTATGTGGTGCTTATGGGCCCTTCAGAGCCCTGGCAATGGCTGGCTCCAACTTGCAGGGCACAGTCCCAGTTTCCTTGAAGATGGGGAGTTGGAGGATCCCACAGCTGCGCGGGAGCTTCCCGGGAGCTTTCCGGAGGGAGCAGGGAAGCGGGGAGGTTGGTTTGCTCTTCCCACACGCCAATTTACTGTAGCGCAAGGCAAGTCGCCCCGTATGTTATCATCAAAGCGGTGGTGCTTCTTCCAGGGGATTTTTTGGGGGTGGATTTGCCCAAGGCTGATGCCTGAGCCTGAGAGGCCATTAATTAGAGCAAACAATATTAACTTCCAGCCTCTTTTGAGAAACGGAGGATCATTTCAAAGAGGCAGATCCCTCAAAGAGCCTCGCGCCAATCTCCTCGCCATGCCAGGAGGCTCCAAGCCAGCCTGGCTCATCCTGTCCCAGGCTGCACCTCCTGCACTAATCGGGATTTAACATCCCTGCTACAAATCTGTAGTTTCAGGACTAGGGGAACTGCCTGCCTTTCCATATTTATGTCTGAGGAAGAGGGAGATGATTATGACCAATGCAACTGTGAACTACTTGCGATGTGAGCATTGCAACTCATGAAATCACAAACCCCAGAGTTTTTCAGCCTGTGGAGAAGGGGGTGTGAGCTCCTGCTGCCCCAGCCAGCTCCTGGGGTTGAAGCCAGTGGTTTTACGCTGCCGGGGAGCAGAAATTTGGAGTATTGGGGTGCAGACAGGACTTCTGCAGCGGCCGCGTCTCTGTCACCACGTGCTCCAGCAGCTGAACCGCGGAGCTCCTCCAAAGGCATGCCGTCAGATTTCCTGGTACAGCCCGATTCCTCGGACCCTTGGCATTTTGCAGCCCTTAGAAAAGGTTTCTTGCTCGGGGCTTTGTTAGTGTTTGATGTTTTAAAAACACTAAGCAGACACTGCGCTCCTAATCCTGCCAGACTTGCAATGAAGCAGATATGTAATCCTTCATGGGTGTTAAATTTAATAGCAATAAAGCGTATTTAAGAACTACACTGTCAAATGCCTGCCTAAGCAGAGGAAAATATTATTAATTCAGACTTATTCAGAAATCTATTTCCAGTTGGTACGGCCTGTGAAAGCCCCTGCTGTATCTGTGGGAGAACAGATGACAAAAATCAGCAAGAGGCGGTCCCAGACCGCTCTTTTCTGGACACTTTTGGGAGAAACTTTTGGGTTTCACTGTAATATATGACCATATTCCCAGGTGTGCTCACACTTGTATACAATTCTGCTTTTTCATGCATAACAGCATATTCCTTCCTGTGCATAAGGAAAAGCCCCAAGCTGCCTGGAACATATCCGTGCCAGCTGATGGATTTGGAGGGAGGGTAACAGGGAGTGTGTGTGTGTGTGTGTGTGCTGGGGGCTGAGATTGGGAGGAGGTGGGAGCCCTACTCCGGGCAGGATCAGCCACCTCTGGGAGCCATCCCTACGGAGGTGTGAGCAACAGACCGTGGGGGAATTGAACGAGGAATGGGGCACACACCACTGAGGCTGGGGGGGCAGAGAAGAAAAGTCTCCGAGCCTCTGATTT
>QJSC01007846.1:935149-957826 GCA_003697955.1 Calidris pygmaea | reverse complement strand
AAAAAAAAAAAAAAGAAGAAAGAGGAAAACCCCAGCTACCCTCTCCGAGAGCTACGTGGCAAGATGTGGTGGACAAAACACGGAATGGTTGTCTTCACTTTTCCCCAACAAGCGATTCCCATCCTCCTCCCACCAGGCATGGCACGAGGCACTGGGAATCAGGAGCAGAGGAGGGCTTCAGAGGCGAGACCTGCTGAAATTCAGCCCATCTAGAGCCCGATGCTTCCTTCCAGGACATGGCATAAACAAATCCTACCTGGCATGCCTGCCCCCTCTCACCTCCGCTCGCTGCTCCCCGCAGCCTGCTTGGTAGCCAGGCAAACACACAGGTTGAACCACGGTTTACATGAAAACTTTTTTTTTCCAGCTGACAAAATGAACCCTGTGGTATCGCCCAGACCCATCTAGCAGTCAGCACAGGAACTGCCCCAGACCACAGGCTAATTAAGGAGCCTTTAAATAGTTTCCGCCAGCGATATGATAAAGTGCTGACTCTTGAGATGAGGAAACCTGGAGAAAGGTGACAGGGCTTTCCGTGCCACCTCCCTCCCCTTCCCTCTCCTACGGCTGCCTTCCCAGGAAAGCTGCTTAATGCCAAGGCAGTGCTGGGAGATGCTCCTTCCCTACCAAATCATAGAATCATAGAATGGTTTGGGTTGGAAGGGACCTTAAAGATCACCGAGTTCCAACCCCCCTGCCCTGAGCAGGGACACCTCCCACCAGACCAGGTTGCTCCAAGCCCCCTCCAACCTCGTCTTGAACACCTCCAGGGATGGGGCAGCCACAGCTTCTCTGGGCAACCTGGGCCAGGCTCTCACCACCCTCACAGCAAAGAATTCCTTTCTGGTATCTGATCTAAATCTCCCCTCTTCCAACTTAAAACCGTTGCCCCTTGTCCTGTCACTGCACTCCCTGACAAAGAGTCCCTCCCCAGCTCTCCTGTAGCTCCCTTCAGATATTGGAAGGCTGCTCTAAGGTCTCCCCGGAGCCTTCTCTTCTCCAGGCTGAACAACCCCAGCTCTCTCAGCCTGTCCTCACAGCAGAGGTGCTCCAGCCCTCTGAGCATCTTCCTGGCCCTCCCCTGGACCCGTTCCAACAGGTCCATGTCCTTCCTGTGCTGAGGACTCCAGAGCTGGACACAGTGCTCCAGGTGGGGGTCTCATGAGCTGTGAGCTCTGGATGCTGCAAAGGGGACCCATTGGCAGCACAGGGCTGATGGGGACGGGGACGGAGGTGGCTCAGCTGGGTTTGCTTAGTGCCACAGCCCGCACCCATCCCAACAGGTTTTATTTACATCCCACCCATGCCTGGCCAGCGTGGGTGTCTCCAGGCTGCTGCCCCCAGCTCCAGCCTGCCAGGTCTCCGCAGGCTGAGCCTGCTCGGACACCAACACGCTCCACAGGGAGAGCTGGGGCACGGGCTGGAGTTTGCAGATGTCTCCCCTTAAAAACCCAGCGAGGAGAGGGGGAAATCCCAACCATCACCCCCCTGGAGCTGAAGCAGGGGCCGGGGCCGAGGAGGGGGACGACCAGGGACGGCACTGAGATGAGTTTTGGTTTGATCCCGATTAGAAGAGGGCAGGAGGAGCCTAAGCCAACGTGACCCCCCCCTTGCTCTTAGCCTCATATGACCCCATGTACAAGTCTGAGCGCTAAAGCCCTGTGGCTGCAGGGACCGGCAGCTGCCGGCAGCATTCCTTCTCTCCCACCCCCATAAAACTCCTCTGGAAAGAGTCTGGGGTCCCAGCGAGGAGTTTTCACTCCCGAGGATGGGCACACTGGATGTATAATACGCCTTTTTGCTGCAAAGTGAGACTTTACGGGGGAAAAAAATCATTGCAGCATTCGCAGGTCCCTCATCATCATTCAGGCATGTGCTGGAAATCCATCACCTCGATAATGACGCTGGGACCTTTTTAAAGCAACATAGGTATTGCATTTTGTAAACAAAGCACTTGGAAAGTATTTAGTCTATACAGTTTGACATCAGCTAAAACCTGTGAGATAAACATCTTTCGGACGGAGAATTTGAGCTGAGTTGCACCGTGGAATAAGAAGACTGAAGTGCCCTAAACTTGTTTTTCACAGAGTTTGAAATGTGTGATAAAAGACACATATTTCTGTGGCTGAGTCACCCCCTTCAAACAGACTGTCACATTAATGTTTGCCTACCAACACCTTCCCTCAGAGCAGCCAGCCTTGACCCTTTCAGACAGCGTGAAAAAAAAAAAAAAAAAAAAGTAAAAAAATTTTAAAAATATAATTTTGGTGGCTTTTCATACTGTCTAACCAGCTGCCTGGGAGCTGCCTTCCTCTTGAGGCAAGGACTGAATTAATGTCCTCGATTTCCCTCTTAAAAGTGAAGATTGACTTTTTAACCAATTAGAGAGGTCAGCTGACGGGGGATGTGCTGTGATTGAGGCTGCGTACCTGCCGACTGATGAAGGCTCTCAGTCTGCTCTGGATAGAGCTATGCTTATTTACAGGGGCTGAGGATTGGGACTGTCAGATTTATGTTAGACAGAGTGACTTTCGACTCCTGGTTATGTCCCAGGGAGCGAGGGGGAGGGAAAACTCACCGGAGCAAAGGCAGCTGCTTGCCCCCGTGTCTGTGGCAGCACAACGTCGGCTTCTTAATTTCCTACTGATTAAACTGGAGGAAAACAAAATCTGCTTTGCCTGGAGCGATTTGGCTTCTGCTCAAAAGCTTTCTCATCAAATTGAAATATCATTTGCTGTGAAACCGTTAGCAGGAGGATAAATGCGGTTATAAAAGCAGCTATTTGTAAAACCCAAGAAGGGAGCGGCAAAATGCTGTGATTTAGGAGCAAATGTCCAACGAGAGCTCTGGAAGGCAAAACTTCTTACAAAGCCCATGTTTCATCAGGATTGTATTGTCAGTGGGTTTGTTCAGCCGCCCATCCTGCAGAGAAAGAAGGTTTTCCTTTGCTAACGTCTCTCTGGGCTTGTCTGAAGGATGAGCTGGTTGGTGTGGGGCTGGCAGGACCCTCCAGTTTGGCATCGGTAGCCCCAAGCCCGGAGGTGGCATCTCGTTGGGAAGCACAAGAAAGGGTGGTGTGGCCTCTTGGACTGCCATCAGCAGGGCTGCAGGCTGGAAAACCAAGTGCTAGTGGAAGAAGCAACCTATATAATTCCATATAACACCGAGTAAATAGCAGGTTTGTTTTAGTCCTGGGAAGTAGCCACAAGAGGGAGATGTGATTGGAGGTACCAAATCTCTGCCTTTGATAGGCAGAAATAGCAAGGAATTTAATATTAATTCAGTAGAAGCCCAGAAACACATTTCCCTTGCAGCAGCTTGCAGTTTTGGAGGGACCTGAGATGAATTTAGGAAGCACTTTCACAATGGCAAAAATATTTATGGTGATGTCCCCCCCCCTAAAATCTCATTAGTCCTAATGAAAAATTGTGTTTTCTTGAATATTGCCTGAATTACATTAATAATATTGAGTGAGAAGAGTCAAAATGTTGGCTTTCCCTAACAAAATGAGGAATGAAATTTTCATTTCAAGCTAATTTAAAATAAATTTTGGATCAGTGAACCAAAAAAAAAATATCCCTCATTCAGACAGCGCAGCTGTAATTATCTCACCCTTAAGGGCAGACTGACCCAGTGATGTTGAAGCATTTTGGAGCATGTTATGGAGACGACTTGGATCCCCTTCCCGCAGTTTGTGCTTTAGGTTTAAACAAAATGTTTCCCGAAAGCTCTCAGTCTGTCACCTTTCCCCTCTCTGAGAATCATTTGCTACTAAAAATAAACCTCCTTATTTCTCCTCTCCCTCTTCTTTTACCCCAGGCCCGGCAAACCCACTGGAACATCAAGAGCTCTGTGGGGCTGAAGATTTGGGAAAGGACTTGTCAATGCAGCCTGCGCTGTGGATGTGGTCCCTTTAAAGTCATCTCTTTGCCCTGAAAATCATCTGACTCTGGACAATGTGGGGAAAAAAAAAAATAGCATTTTTTTCTCCTCTTAGTGCTGCTTCTGTTACATAATTGTCAGTACAGTATCTGGCTCATCCAGCCAGTCAGTCCTTGGGGCTTTTAGACCTATTTACACACAAACAGACTAACATCCATCTGAAAGTCACCTCGGGCACAGAGAAGTGATCCTTTTGCCTCCCTAAAATAACAATTCTCTTTTGCAGGGCACCGAAGAGCCGCTTGGCAAAGCCAGTGCCAGGTTGGTGCTTAAGATTAATCTGCTTAGATCGACTAACACAGTTGTGCAAGAGTAGAAAATACCCAGTCAAGTAAATTACATCACCCAGGGAAAAGCTATTCTAAAGAAAGCACACTTTATAAACCTGAGCAAAATCCTGCTCGGTTAAACATTTACATCTATTTACAAGCAGGAGCAGAAGCTCATTTCTTTCCTTGTGAAAAAATAAAAAAAAAAGGGGGGGCTAGGGGGGATCTCTGAAGGTCTGGCTAACAGAAAAACATCTGACTAAATCACTGGCCAAAATCCAGAATGAATTAAAAACCCATTATAATTTTTCTCCAGTCAGTAGTACCACGTATGTAAAGCCCTCGGTCCAGAAGAAAGGGGGCCAAGGTGTTGCATGGCATTGTGTGTGAGAAATGGCAGGTCCCTGCCTAAAATTGGAGCTGTCTTTGAAATGTTGTGATTCCTGCTACTGTCAAACCATCTTTTAACAGCCTCCATCACTTGGTTGGTTGCCTAAAAGCATTCACTGGAGGAAGTGTTCACAGAATCACACAATCCCATGGGGTTGGAAGGGACCTCTGGAGATCATCCAGTCCAACCCCCTGCCAGAGCAGGTCCCACCCAGAGCAGGTCCCACAGGAACGTGTCCAGGTGGGTTTGAATGTCTCCAGAGAAGGAGACTCCACCACTTCTCTGGGCAGCCTCTGCCAGGGCTCTGCCACCCCTCAGGTTTTAGCAAAATGAAAGGTGGGATCAAAACATGGGGTTTTGTCTTGCAACTGGCCTGTTGCTGTCACCCCTGGGTCCAGCACAGAAGTGAGCTCTTGCTCGCAGCATCCCAGCCAGGCGTGCCCTTGGGAATTACAGCCCAGCGGGCAAGCACCACAAGGGTACCCAAAAAGAGAGGAAAAAGCTGACACCACGAATGTGTGGAAGGATAGCAGAGGGCACTGGAGACAGAGAAGATATTGGGGTCTCCATAGAATCATGGAATCGTCTAGGTTGGAAGGGACCTTTAATATCATCTAGTCCAACTATCAACCTAACTCCGATAAAAAAAAACAAAAACCAAACCACAAAACGAAAGAAAACCATACAAAAAAACCTCCCACATCACTAAATCATGTCTCTAAGCACCATGTCAACCCATCTTTTGAAAACCTCCAGGGATGGTGCCCCAACCACTTCCCTGGGCAGCCCATTCCAAGGCTTATTAACCCTTTCCATGTCAAAATTTTTCCTAATATCCAACCTGAATCCATTAACGTTCCCTGGACCAGAGGCTGCTCCCGCTACCTTACACCTCTTTCTGGCAAACCCCGGCACGATCAGGCAGCGTGCTGGAACAAAGGGAGGGTTGTGCAATAACAGCTAAACGCAACACACAGCCAGCTCCACCACGGTCAATCTCTGTGCACAGCACCCCCCCCACACTGATTCCGGCTTTGGTGGCCTCATCGTACCTCCTGTTCTGCTTTTGCTTTTGCAGAAAGTACTGCGTCATACCGGGAGCTCTGCTTTGGCTTCCCGAGGCTTGCTTGAAAGCTGGTAGAGCTCCTCGCCATGGTTTGAGCCTTGGATTACACTTTGGGCCCAAATATGCCAGTGTGTCACATGGGAAATTCCCACAGAATGAAATAAAAGTATATAATGTGGTTGGACTAAGACCATATTTAAACTTGGTGGCTTTCTTTGTTAGCCCTGGTTGAACTTCAGCTTGATAGAAAATTAGATTTGGGTTCAAGTTATTCTTTCTTTCTCTTCCTCCTCCCAAATTCACCTGATCAAGCCCCCTTCAGTTTTAAGAACACCTAGATACTCCGATTATATTCATTTTACTTTGGAATAATCTTTGCTTGCTACTTTTCCCCTTCATCCCTTTTCATCTTTTTCTTTTTTCCTGTGGTCTTGATGCGCTTCAACTTAAACTCACGTGAAAGTAACAGACACATTAGTAAAGAAAAAGGATAAAATATCTGCAAGTGTAATTGAGCCTTTTAGGATTTTAACTGCCTGATTGTGTCAGCAGACCAGCCTACTGAGCTAATGTGGCATTGTATATTATATATTGGCTTCTGCAGTGTGTGCATGCGATCAGCTGGAAGCTGGATGGACGATTCATCATTACAAGACTTAATATTGCTGGAGAGTTGAACGGGGCAGCATTAATCAGGTTCTTCACACTGATTGCCCTGCCCTGGCCTGCTTCTCTCCAGCTCTCCTCTAGCTCCTCCTCCCCAGTTACTCACCGGTTTGATCTCCCAGGCATTCTCAGATTTAACTTCATACCAGCACTGCAGATAACCACATCTATCCAGTGTATAAATACAACTATATACAGGTCTTTGCAGGCTGATGGTCGTAATATCATGTAAATATTATTACGTGTATCATCCAGAGTCCTTCTGTTCATAAGAATGACGGAAGTCCTTAATAAGCATTATTATTATTATCGGTATTTAGTGACAGCCTTGTCACTGGCTAAAGTGTTCCTATGCATGTGTATATTAAATATGTATTTAAAATCCTCGGTCTATTTTTTTCTACGCTACAAATGAGCTGATAAATGATTGCAGCCTGTTGGGATTATAATATGAATTGACATTGGGGAAAAAAAAAGGTTCCATCTCCATCTGTTTGGGTTACATAACTCATGATCTCAAGCAATCTCAGAGGCAGGATTTTCTGCATAAATAGTACAATTTCCAGTAAGGAGATTAAGGCTTCTTTGCTGAGAAAGGAAGAAACGACCAGAAAAGCTGTCATTTCAATGAACACAAATAAATCACGTTCCAAAATACACAGGAAGACAAATTTATGTCATTGAGTCCCTCTTTCCCAGATGCTCCCTCCCCACCTGTCACAGAGAGCAGTATTTTCCCACAAAATAGCATTCATCTTTTAAACAGTTAGGAAATGTGGTCAGCTGTATTTTCTACTTTCGTTAACTCTTTTAAAAAATCAGTGCTATTATTAATATTGTGTATTTTTATGGTTTGAATCCCAGCACCTTTTTTAATATCCAGTGGCTTTCTGTAAGTGCTGGCCTTCAGTAAATCCACGCTTTGGGAAGCATAAAGTACATTTCACTAGTACAAGCAGAGGCACCCAGAGCAGGTCCCACAGGAACGTGTCCAGGTGGGGTTTGAATGTCTCCAGAGAAGGAGACTCCACCACTTCTTTGGGCAGCCTCTGCCAGGGCTCTGCCACCCCTCAGGTTTTAGCAAAATGAAAGGTGGGATCAAAACATGGGGTTTTGTCTTGCAACTGGCCTGTTGCTGTCACCCCTGGGTCCAGCACAGAAGTGAGCTCTTGCTCGCAGCATCCCAGCCAGGCGTGCCCTTGGGAATTACAGCCCAGCGGGCAAGCACCACAAGGGTACCCAAAAAGAGAGGAAAAAGCTGCCACCACAAATGTGTGGAAGGATAGCAGAGGGCACTGGAGACAGACAAGATATTGGGGTCTCCATAGAATCATGGAATTGTCTAGGTTGGAAGGGACCTTTAATATCATCTAGTCCAACCATCAACCTAACTCTGATAAAACAAAACAAAACAAAACAAAAGAAAACCATACAAAGAAATCCCTCGCATCACTAAACCATGTCTCTAAGCACTATGTCAACCCGTCTTTTGAACACCTCCAGGGATGGCACCTCAACCACTTCCCTGGGCAGCCCATTCCGATGCTCGATAACCCTTTTAATAACCTCTTTTCTGGAGAGGAAAGCCAAGCGGAGCCCAATCAGGAAAGCCCCATCTACCCGTCCTGCAGAGACCCTGAGCAGGCACCCACCCTTCCCCAGCCCTCTGCCAGCCCCCAGGCTTTCCACCCCATTTCTGCCCCCGATTTATTTCTCATTGCCCACTGCAGCTCTCATGCACGCCCCGACCTTGCTGGGTTGGGATGGGGGTTTCTCATCTTTTACGTCCAGGGTAACACTTTTGGTACGGGCTGTGCAATGGCTCCCTGGTAGTTCTCTCCTTCCTCTCCCTGGTATCTTCTCCATGGAAAGCCGAGCGAGGCTGGTATGTGGTTAACAGGAAACGTTGTGCTGGTAGCTCCCATTTTATTGCTTGTGCATTACCAGCCCTCTGCTGAAACCACGTCATGCCTGAGTCATGCGTTTTGTGTTCTCCAGCCACCTCCATCCTTCTACCCATCCCTTTTGTGGTTTAGGAGACCAGGGACCTTCAAGGAGAGCTCAGCAGGACGCCCCGGGAAAGCCTCCCTCTTCCTACACTCAAGTCTTCGTTTTTCCATCAAAACAGTGTGTAAACAAGTGAGGAGGCCCTCACCCTGCTCTTCACACAAAAGCCTCCAAGACTTTAAAATAACTCTTTATCTCTTCATTTCACCACAGGGGAAATGAACTTGGCCGTGCTGGTATGCAGAAGGAACGGAGCAGCACAGGGGGAACGGCTTGCCTGGGAGCTTGTGCCCTCAGCGGCGTTGGCAAACTGAACCAAACTCTACGTGTTTTGGAGAAGTGTCCCATTTGGTAGCTGGGGAACTGCTGCTTACGAGCAGCCACAGCAAAATGTCACAGAGATGGCTTGGGAGAGCTGGGATATTTTTGTGTGAGAGAGGGATTACAGAGTCAGCACCTTCTTGCTGCCTGCCCTCCCCTCTTCCATGGGCATCCCCCCAACGCAGCAGCAAGAGAGTCCCTGCTCTTGCAGCGGTTATCATAGAATCATAGAATGGTTAGAGTTGGAAGGGACCTTAAAGATCACCGAGTTCCAACCCCCCTGCCCTGGGCAGGGACACCTCCCACCAGACCAGGTTGCTCCAAGCCCCATCCAGCCTGGCCTTGAACCCCTCCAGCCACAGCTTCTCTGGGCAACCTGTTCCAGTGTCTCACCACCCTCACAGCAAAGAAGTTCTTTCTGGTATCTGATCTAAATCTCCCCTCTTCCAACTTAAAACCATTGCCCCTTGTCCTGTCACTGCACTCCCTGACAAAGAGTCCCTCCCCAGCTCTCCTGTAGCTCCCTTCAGATATTGGAAGGCTGCTCTAAGGTCTCCCTGGAGCCTTCTCTTCTCCAGGCTGAACAACCCCAGCTCTCTCAGCCTGTCCTCACAGCAGAGGTGCTCCAGCCCTCTGAGCATCTTCCTGGCCCTCCCCTGGACCTGTTCCAACAGGTCCATGTCCTTCCTGTGCTGAGGACTCCGGAGCTGGACACAGTGCTCCAGGTGGGATCTCACGAGCACAGAGTAGAGGGGGAGAATCACCCCCCCGTGATCTGCTGGTCACACTTCTCCTGATGCAGCCCGGGATGGGGTTGGCTTTCTGGGCTGCCAGTGCACACTGCCGGCTCATGTTGAGCTCCTCATTCAAGAGCACCCCCAAGTCCTTCTCCTCAGGGCTGCTCTCCAGCCATTCTCCACCCAACCTGTATTTGTGCCTGGGATTGCCACGTCCCAGCTGCAGGACCTTTTACATGGCCTTGCTGAATTTCATGAGGTTCACAGGAGCCCACCTCTCCAGCCTGTCCAGGTCCTTCTGGATGGCGTCCCTTCCCTCCAGTATGTCGACCACGCCACCGAGCTTGGTGTCGTCAGCAAACTTGCTGAGGGTGCACTCAATCCCACTGTCCATGTCTCCGACAAAGATGTTAAATAGCACTGGTCCCAGTACTGACCCAGTACCGACTGGGCACCGCAGATGATAGTTTCCGATCAAAATCCCTTTGCCTCAGCTTCATAAAAACTCCACTCCCAACTGCTGCACACCCAGGGAGGTAAACAGAGGCACAGGTTTCCACAGCTGGTCCCTGCGTTCCTGGAAATAAGCTGAATATTGGAAGCACACGGAGTGTCTACATGGGTTGCAACACGCCATCAGACGTGTGATGGACCACGAACGCTTCCCCTCATCCAAAAGGAGAAAAGACAACTTCTGGGCTGGTGAAGCAGAGAAGAAAGGAGTTGCTGGGGCAGGAGCTGCCTGGAAACGGGGACCAGGGGTGGTCGCCTGGAAGCAGGGACCAGGGGTGGTCACCTGAAGCCAGCCCATTTAAGAGCGCACACCCTGCAGAGGCTGCGGTCACTTCCTAAAGGTCAAAATCATGTCATTGCAGGACGCAAACTCTGACGTTGTTTCGGAGCGGCTGATCAATACTCCTGGCATGGGAAAGCAGCCAGCAATGAGGCAGAGTCATGGCCGGCACCCTGTGGCCTGTGAACGAATTTAGAATACAGAGCTGCTAATGTATTTGTGCTTTAACTGCTATTTAGCAATGAGGCACTTGGAAGGAGTTAGAATCATAGAATCATAGAATCATAGAATTGTCTAGGCCAGAAGGCCATCTAGTCCAACCCCCCTGCAGTCAGCAGGGACACCCCCAACTAGACCAGGTTGCCCAGGGCCTCGTTGAGCCTCACCTTGAATATCTCCAGGGATGGGGCCTCAACCACCTCCCTGGGCAACCTGTTCCAGTGCTCCACCACCCTCACAGCAAAGAACTTGTTCCTAATCTCCAATCTAAATCTGCTCTTCTCCAGCTTAAAGCCATTGCCCCTCGTCCTGTCACTGCAGGCCTTTCTAAACAGGCTCTCCCCAGCCTTCCTGTAGGCTCTCTTCAGGTACTGGAAGGCTGCTATAAGGTCTCCCCGGAGCCTCCTCTTCTCCAGGCTGAACAACCCCAGCTCCCTCAGCCTGTCCTCGTAGCAGAGGTGCTCCATCCCCCTGATCATCCTTGTGGCCCTCCTCTGGACCCGCTCCATCAGGTCCATGTCCTTCTTATACTGAGGGCTCCAGAGCTGCACACAATACTCCAGGTGAGGTCTCACCAGAGCAGAGTAAAGAGGAAGAATCCCCTCTCTGGACCTGCTGGCAACACTTTTATTGATGCAGCCCAGGATGTGATTGTCCAGGTGGGCAAGATCAGAGAGGGCCAACAGACGAAGAGATACGAATCGATGAGAGGATTGACTTTCTCCGGTCAGGTGTGTTAGCTAACTCCAGGAACTTCTATTTTCCTCATACCCCTCCCGTGAGCCTGCAAGAGCTTGGCCTGATTTCACTGACGCCCAGCACTTCAAAGTGGACACATCCAACCTCAGGAAGCACCGAGTGTGTCCCACACGGGCCGTAACTCTGTCACCAGCAGCTACCTCTGCTTGGCAGCGTTTTTCAGGTGAGCATGCACATGCACCCCTTAAATACGTACGCTGAGATGTGCAGTTTTGTAATTTCTTTTAAAAAACAAACTGGTTGTGCTGTCTCAAACATGACAGACGGAAGTTTGTTGCTCTCTCCACGGGGCCGCAGCAGCGATTTCTTTACAGAAACGTTGCAGGACGCTCACACACGCTACAGAAACTCTGAGGTCATGCGGAAACTTTTCAAATTAATGAGGGCTCCTGGACATGAGATAACTATGTTTTGCAAAATAAAAAATTGCCTCTGGGTAGTTTTCAGCTCGTTTAAGTCATTTTCAGCCCATTTTTTAAGATGAGTTTTCTTTGCAGAGAGAAAAAAAAAGTTGTATGATGCAAGCTACTTGTCTTTTCTTGATGGGGTAAAAACATGTGAGGGACTTTTCGTCTGTAAAAAGTCCCTGCCAGGAAGATTAGTGGTTACCATGCAGAATTGTGAATTTGGAAACTTGGGATATATCCCTGAGAAGCTGACTGGCTGCCTATGTGATCTTGAAGAAGCCAATGGACTGGCAACCTTTCGGACTGAGCCAAGCCTGCTTCTCTGTATTTTGAGGGAGGAGGGGTTGTTTGTTCTTGGGTTTTATTATTGTGGCAATGTTTCTATTTTTCCAGTTTTCCACTGAGAAGCCACACAGTCAGAGCAGGCTCTCTGTCCCTGCCTTTCCTGCAGCCTGAGGCACTGGGGCATCTCGCACAGGTTCTTCTCTNGGCAACCTTTCGGACTGAGCCAAGCCTGCTTCTCTGTATTTTGAGGGAGGAGGGGTTGTTTGTTCTTGGGTTTTATTATTGTGGCAATGTTTCTATTTTTCCAGTTTTCCACTGAGAAGCCACACAGTCAGAGCAGGCTCTCTGTCCCTGCCTTTCCTGCAGCCTGAGGCACTGGGGCATCTCGCACAGGTTCTTCTCTCTCCCTCCTCTGTGCCTACCTGTGGTGAAGCAAGATCACAGAATCACAGAATGATACAGGGTTGGAAGGGACCTCTGGAGATCATCTAGCCCAACCCCCTGCCAAAGCAGGGCCACCCACAGCAGGTCCCACAGGAACGTGTCCAGGTGGGGTTTGAATGTCTCCAGAGAAGGAGACTCCACCACCTCCCTGGGCAGCCTCTGCCAGGGATCTGCCACCCTCACAGCAAAGAAGTTGCTCCTCATGTTTAGGTGGAACTTCTTACATTCAAGTTTGTGCCCGTTTCCTCTTGTCTTATCCCCCCAAAAAAAGGCCAGCCCCATCCTCTTGACACCCTCCCTTGAAGTATTTAGAAGCATTGATCAGATCCCTCCTCAGCCTTCTCTTCTCCAGACTAAAAAGACCCAAGTCCCTCAGCCTCTCCTCATAAGAGAGATGCTCCAGGCCCCTCATCATCTTTGTAGCCCTCTGCTGTCCCCTCTCCAGCAGTTCCCTGTCCTTCTGGAACTGGGGAGCCCAGAACTGGTCCCAGTGCTCCAGATGGGGCCTCCCCAGGGCAGAGCAGAGGGGCAGGATGACCTCCCTCCACCTGCTGCTCACACTCTTCCTGATGCCCCCAGGATGCCATTGCCCTTCTTGGCCACAAGGGCCCATTGCTGGCTCATGGCCATCCTGTTGTCCACCAGGACTCCCAAGTCTTTTTCCTCAGAGCTGCTCTCCAGCAGGTCACCCCCAACCTGTCCTGGTGCAGGGGCTTATTCCTCCCCAGGTGCAGCACCCTGCACTTGCCTTTGTTGAAGTTCATCAGGTTCCTCTCTGCCCAACTCTCCAGCCTGTCCAGGTCTCACTGGATGGCGGCACAGCCTTCTGGTGTGTCAGCCACCCCTCCCAGTTTTGTATCGTCAGCAAACTTGCTGAAGGTACATTCCATCCCTTCAACCAGGTCATTGATGACTATATTGAAGAGGACGTTAAGATGCAACGTGAGAGGCATTGCTCAGTCAGCAAGGCTGGCTATAGAGGAGCCTGAGATATCATGGGGTGTTTCTAACTCTACCATTTTCAGACCTTTTTCTCTCTGCCTGACCCTCAGGGATGCTTGGCGGATGGGTGAGGGTGCAGTGCTCTCGACACGTCAGAGTGAGAGTAGCAGGTGAGCTGGGCATGCGTTCCTGCCCAATAAATCAGTAATAGCAATACATATGCCTCTAACAGCTACTGAGACTCTTTGGCTTGTGAATTCCTGGCCCAGTTCACCCTGATGATGTCTCCTATGAATCTTGGTACCTAAGGGGTTGATTTTTGTTTCTTTGTTTTCAAGCTTAAATCAATCCAGACCCTGCAAAAGTGTTTCTGTTACACCAGAATGAATTCTTCCTTCTCCAGAAACCATGCTCTACTCCGCCAATTAGATTTCTTTCGCTGCTTCTTTGGGAGAAGATGGCTTAATGTTCAGCTGCTCGTCCCATCAATAATCCATGAGTTGCTGTACTCAGGCCTACGCTTTTTTTTTACCTGGGGAGATTGCGGGCAGTACTGTCTTCTCTGTTTTGTGCAACCATTCTAGTAGTATAAACGAGTAGTAGAGATGCTCTTGCTATACTCCTCTTGCATTATTTTTTTTTTTCATAAAGGCAGCAGCCATGAAATAGTGATGAAATTTAACTGGTTTCTGTCCTTGCTGTCTATTTTTCTGGGGAGCAATTTTCTTCATGAAGAACTGAGGGCTTCTCAGCTGTCTGAAAATGGAAATCACATCCATGAACTAACTTTTTTTCTCCTTTCCAATACAATAAGAAAACTCGGTTAGCTTGTGTCTCTCTCTGTTGGGTGCATGAATGTACTAAAAGCTTGCAGCGAGCAAAAGCTGGCAGCATAAACAAATTTTCATTTGGTTCTGAAAATGATGAGGTCTGTGGTCATTCTTATCTAGATCCAGTTCCTACGAGATCTTTGTTTCCCACGCTCATGAGTTGCCTCTTATTGATAAACAGTTTCATTGCTTAACGTGTGATCTCAGATAGCAAAGAGAGGTTTGATGCACCAACTTTGTCATTATGGTTCTGAATTTTGCTTACTCAGTTCCTTGGCAAACTCCTTCCATCCTGTGTTGACATCTTTTGACATATGAACCCAGGGTTTTCCCAGTCTCTGAAGTGGACTGCTTATTGACTGCTCCTATAACCTGTCGAGATCGCTAAATTCTTCACCAACAACATGGGAATGGCCCCAACCCATTATACACCTTAACTATTTTTATAACTTAATTTTCCCATGCGCCAAAGTGCCCTGAGAACCCAGCACTGGTGGTCCTTGCTTCACTGTCCCACACTTCAGCCTTCTTGCACTCCACAGTGTCTCCAGCTAATATCCTTGGAAATCAAGAGTTTGAACCAAGAAACAGCTGAGAGTGATCAAAGGGGACACTGGTCTTTGTTACTGCTGACCAAGGTGAGTAGCACTAAGAAGACTCTGGTCAGAGCGCTCAGATGCTGCTTTGAGGTCAAATGCCCTGGAGGTGTTCAGTTGTTGTCTTTCCTTGGCTCTTACTTGGCCTTTGTCTTCCATGACAGGAGTTGTTGAAATTCTGCTGGGAAGTACCCACTCTAGATAGAGCATCCAGTCTCCCTTCCAAAGGACCAGATCCACAAACTGTTTACGTATCTAGGTCCAACCGATCTTTATTTCAGTTGCCCGAATACCTTTGCACATCTGGACCCAAGTGTTCTGTCTGTGGTCGTGCAGGAAGTCTACAGTAAGCAGAGATGTGAAAACACAACCCAAGCTAAAGCTGTAACTATTCGCGTCGGTTTTCCCTTCACCGGGATTTTTTGGGGGCAGGAGAAGATCTCAGTTTGCTGTGAATAACAGCAGTACTTTGTCTCTGCGTTTTTATATTTGGCTTTACAATAAAACCCCATATCACTGCGGCAAATGACGCCTGTTGATTAGCCTCTCATAAACTGGAGAGCTCATTTCGGTTGGCATTGCCGTGGCTGAGAGCCAATACTGCAATTGATCATTTAATTAACTGGAAGAAAATTAAAGGAACTGTAATCTGTGTCTCAGCTCCGTTGTTATCAAGCTGGCAAAGTGCTTATTTCTGCCTAGAGCGATGATCAGTTCCTTGACCCTGCAATTTAGAAACTCTGGGTTAGGCATCCCCCCTCACCTACCCACCTGGCTTTCTGCAAGGCAGGAAGCAACATGACCAGGTCCTTCCTTCATCTGCTTGTGGATCCCAGATTCCGGGGTACCTGGCACCTCTCACAGCTGGCTGGATCAGCTAAACTCACATCTTCTCACCACAGCTGTGAAGTTTGCGGTTCTAGCTTAATAAGTGGAAAACTGAGTCTGGAAGAGGAATGGAGGTACTAGAAAATTAGAACAGGGGAGCTCTTGAGTTTACTTGTATACCAACATTTCCTTAAAGGGATTGCGATATTGATTTTTATTTGGCTACTTCATATAAGTAAGAGAGAATAATGTGTTTGAGAGAGAAATCACTGGTCCTCAAAATAAGGTGAGCTTTTAAAGATTTGACTTAAACAAGCAACTTGAACATAGAGAGGAAAAAAAGATATAAGAACCCATTGTTTTAATGACTCCGTTGCCATATCAAGAGAAAACAAACAGCTGTTTCTAACTTGTTTTTGCATGCCTAAGTAATATATTAATTACCTCATTCCCCCATAAATGCTTACAGTCCTCCAAAAGGCATGTTAAAACAGACATAGTCATTAAAGCTTGCACTGCCTCTTCTAATGTGTTGTGGGAAAACAAACAAACAAACAAATACATAAAACCTCAAGCCCTTTGTGTTTTAGTTAGATCCAAGTTGGGAAAATGTTAAGTAGAAACACTTAAGAAATTGTATCGTTGGAAAGAGTGTGTGTATTAATGTCACAACAACAAAAAAAACACAGAATTTTAAACAGTTCTTAATTTTGGACCAGGTAAAGTAGTTTTTAGGTAAAGTCCCCTTTACATTTAGTTACAAGTGAAGCCCATTTATTTTCATCTTTCGATTTATTTCAGACTACTTCTTTCTCCATGTGACAAACTTGCGGTCCAGGCTGTAAAATAACGAAGGGCTTGGTGGGAGGGACCAAAACGATCAAAAAAAAATAGGAAAAAGCAACCTCTTTCAGACCATTCCTGCGGATCATACTTAGCTGTAAGGAGTCACAAACCTGCATGAAATTGAAACCACGTCTCCTTCTGGGAAACGTATTTTCCCTCTGCTTTAGGTTATACGTTATGCAAAGGCGGTTGCGCGGTTTCACCCTGCGCCTGCCGATGGCTCCTCTGGTTTCCCTTAACGCGTCCTCAAAGCATTTCACTTGTGTTTACAGTGCCTTCCAAAGGGAAGCTGGGCAAAGAAGAAAGTAAAACGAACCTGGTAGGTAATGAGGCGTTACGGGCTGACTGGCACACTGGGAGTGTCTTGCTGGCTCCGGAGACGTAGGTTAAAAACACTTTGTTGGTCACAAGGAACACCAGCCGGTGGCCTGCTTTGCTGGCGTGACGACAGACCGTGCCGCGCTGGTCACCGTAGCCTCGCGAGAAAGTCGTGCTCAGAACGTGTGTGAGCAGAGGCGAGCGGAGGGTAAAGGAAGGGTTTGTGTCTCCATCTTGGACAGCAAGAGCGATGGCCACGAAAACAGCACTTGGTAGGCAGGACCCAGCTGAGGAGCACCAAAACTGCTGTTTAAGCACCCCTGCACCCTCCAAACTTGTGGCCAAATCTCTGTTTTGCCCTATTTGGAGGGAGGACCCAGCTCCCCCATGTCCCCAAGTGCCTCTCTGTAAACAGTAGTGTAGGAGCTAAAGTGAAAGAGCTCCCGGAGAAGAGAAGGAGCGAGGCTTCCCCCATGTGTGTACCAAACCCCGGTCCGAGCTGGCCAGTTCAAATTGGACAAACATCTGAGAGAGTACTTTACCCCCCAGACATTGGCTCCTCTTTCCAAGTCCCGTTGCTGTGCCCAGCTGCAGGGCAGAGCTGCTAGCTGAGGATCCTGAGCACAGAGAAGCATCTTGAAGGCCAAAAGCTGAACCTGGCCTTGGCAGGTTCCAGCTTCCCCTTGGCAGTGGGTCCAAGCAGTGTTCCTTTTTTTCTCAACCTTCCCATGGCGGTTGTCTCAGTCTCTTCCTTCTCAGCTGGTTTCTGAGGCCCCAGATCTCCTGGTGCAAGGCAGGGGGAACCGGACTCCGCACCCGACACGCAGCGAACAACTGCTCGGCGCTGCGGCGAAGGATTGCAGCACTGAAATCCCAAAGCCTTCCTCTAAGCGATTTGTGTAACGTCCCACAGGAAGCCTGGAACCAAACCTCAGTTCCCTCCGACTCCGTTCAGGGCTTCAACCACAAACCCATCTTTTCTCGAAGGACAATTTTGACATTCCATCCCGCTTTTTGTCCACATCAGGAAAACCACCGTACAATTGGCAATATCTGCTCAGGAGTGGCCTGAGGTTGGCAGGATGCAGCCTCCCGGTGAGACTGTATGTGGCACAGCCTGCTGAGTGCCTGCCTGCGTTACACTTTCATCCCTTAAAATTCCTTTCATGAGTAGAAAAATCCTTCCCCCAAATCTAATTACACTGAATCGGAACAGAGTGCTTTTATTCCACTGCAGAATTTGTCACCCACACTGGCGTAAGCCTGCGTGCGGAAAACAGAGTCGAGAGAGCATTTCCAAACGTCTAAATGTGCACTGAGTCAAGCAGGCTTTAAGAGGTGGTCATAGTTCAAAAAATGAGGATTGTGCAAATGCAAAAAAAGAAAATTAAATAAGATTCTGACACAAGGAGAAGAGCTAAGGTTAGAAAAGAGCAGAGAAAAGCACAGTTGCCAAAGAAGAGATTGTGTCTCCCATCACGTACCTGGTTTCTGACAATATTTCATATTCGGGAAATGGCAGCATTAGGCTTTCGCTACCGATGTTTTGGTTTGAATTTGATTCAAATTTCAAGTCACCTTTCCGTCGTGAAATGAGTCGAATAACAAACATCTCAGCTTCTTGCATTGTCAAGCACAGTTAGTGGTAGTAACAAATGTTAGACCATTAGCAGCCCGAGGAGCAGAGCCAGAGCTCTGCACAGCGCTACAGACCTGGAGGCACTTCTCCTCCAAGTAAAGGCCTCCACAGGGTTTTTTTGACCAAGTTTTGTGGTCAAATATCAATAGGCTGGCATGTGCCCTTCATTACAGCACCATGCTTATTTTTTAAATCAATGAATATTAATTCCCTAAACGTAAGGAGCTGTACTAGAAAGCAAAAGCTCAAGAAAGGCAGTGCTGAGGGTGAGTTGTTACAGGGACATCCCATCTGGTGTGAGTTGCCCACTCAAGTGAGATACACGGAGGGAGTTCCTTACTTCTCTTTAACACTCTCCACTTGGAGGCTCCATGCTCAGAAATGCTAAGTGTTCTTTGAAGGGAAGATACCTGAGAAAATTAAGCCCCTCATGTTCTTCCCACTGAGGTCAGTAGTTTTCCCAGTTGTTACTGATGGGGATGAGCTTGGGTCCTGAGAGCCCACCACGGTGAGATCTGACCCATCTGCAGACAGATCTGAAGCCACAGGCAGAAGCATATCTCACATCTTCATGCTGGTTTGTTCGGCTGCTGAATCCCTGCCACTGTCCTCACCAAGCTCTTTGCTGACTCATCAGCTTGTGCATTTGCCCTCATTAGTCATATGCAAACACTATTTCAGGAAGTTCTCTTAACGTAAATTGGAGTATGAACTTAGCACAGCAATAAAGGTCAAGAAAAGTGACGAAGGCATTACATACTGTAATAAGTTTCTGTTATCAGCCACTTGCAAAGATAAAGTACATACGGAGTGGTGCAAAACTAGATGGTCTTTCAGGTCCCTTCAAACCCAAGTGATTCTATGATTCTATGAAAGGTTTAATAAGGTGGGGGGGGGGGAGGGGAAGATGCATGTGTGGCAGAGCGTTTGCCTATCGTCTCTCTGGAGCTGCTATACTGCTTAATTGCAGAAAAGTTTCCACTAACGTCCTCCTGAAACACAGCTGGGTTTTGAAGCAGTATTCTTTATTATGAGCTTAGGGTAAGCATGTTTGGCATGAAAGAAATGTGTCTAGTAAGGAACCCACAACACTTACTCACAGCTCCTCAGCCAGTTCACGCTGAGAAGTCTAACATCTTTGAACAATTAACTTGAGCAGTGCTAGTAATTTATACACTGAGATTTTTCTGCAGTGTCTTTTTTTTTTTTTTTTTTTTTTTTTTTACTCGGGGATTGCTAACACATCTCGAGCCTCTGTGCCTGAATGATTTTAAAAGGATCAGAACCTAGCGTGAAAATACTCAACAAGGAACCCTTTGGATTTATAGCACGGTATTTGAATTTGGATGAGGGTAATAAAGGTGCACAAGTGGATCCTAAATCGCCAATGCTTATGGGCACCAGAATTGTCATTCAAAGGAGTGACAGCTGTAGGATTGAAAATAAGAGCCTACTGGACAGGATAAGCTGGGCTCTGCAGCCTTACAGCGAGGCAGTCCCCGGTCTGGCTTGCATCAGTGCTGCTTGTTCTTTGAAGGGAGTGTCAGCACTGAGATTGCAGTCGAAGAGCAAAAGAGTCTTTCACTTCCGAGTCTGGCTGGGCCACCAGGAACCGCTTCACACTCAAATTACAGAAGCTGTGACGGTTGCTCCGGGTGGCACCAGCCTCCCTCCTCCAAGGGACGGGAAGTACCTCTAGTAGCACTCCTTCTCAAAGTCCCCCGATGCGTTCCCCGTGGCGGGCACTCTGATGGGGGGAAGGTGGCGCTGAGCTGGGTATGTTATTTCTGCACCTGCCAGGAGATCCCCCCCCTCATTTCACCAGGAAAATTCCTGAGGGGCTGTTATGGTGACTCTCTGACTGGACTAAAATAGTGTATGGTCGCCACACACGAGTGAATTTGTCCCTATGTTTTAACTGCCTCTATCTCAGCTTGAAAGATGAAGCTGTCCATGAGCTCTTAAGTGGGGCTTCTTGCTACTTACATGAAAGACCTAAGCTTGAGTCTTGCTTTGGTTCTCTTCTTGAGGCTCCAGAGAGCGCAGAACCACAGAAATACCACTAGTCCACAGCCACACTGCCATGGGCTATTGTGCTGTCACATCTCATAAGCCAAGTAAAGCTGGGCTTTGTCAGCATTTGGATGAGAAACCTTAAAGGAATAAAAGGAGTCTATAGCACCTGTACCTCTTCTGTTTATCAGACTGCTGCGGGCAGGAGCAATTCATTTCATAGAGAAACCACTTGTGATTTTTAAATGTCACGGTCACAGCTTTTTCTTCAAAAGATTTTTTTTAAAAAAAAAAACAAAACCAAAACCACAAAACACGCATGGTTGTGTGCAAAAACCTGGAAGTTGGGAACCCACTGCAGAAGGGTTAGGAAGGTGCAAGTACTGAACCGACATCACTTTGCCCCGCAGGTGTTTCTTACAACATCACATGGGCGGGCACAAGGATGTTACTTGTGCCTGTCAAAGCTGCTGTTTTTTCGACGGCATAGAGTCATAGAATCGTCTAGGTTGGAAGGGACCTTAAAGATCATCTAGTCCAACCATCAACCTAACTCTCAAAAAAAAAACCAAATAAGAAATAAGCAATAAAATAATCACTAAACCATATTCCTGAGGACCATGTCAACCCGTCTTTTGAACACCTCCAGGGATGGTGCCTCAACCACTTCCCTGGGCAGCCCATTCCAAGGCTTGGTAACCCTTTCGGTGAAGAAATGTTTCCTAATATCCAACCTAAACCTCCCCTGGTGCAACTTGAGGCCGTTTCCCCTTGTCCTGTCTCCTGTGACTTGGGAGACGAGACCGACCCCCGCTTCTCTACACCCCCCCTTCAGGTAGTTATAGAGCGCGAGAAGGTCTCCCCTCAGCCTCCTCTTCTTCAAACTGAACAACCCCAGCTCCCTCAGCCTCTCCTCATAAGACTTCGTTGCCCTTCTGAGGCATCGTGACCTCTGAGCTGCGAACGGAGTAGTCTGGTGAGATTCAGCTTCGTGTGGTCACTTCAGGTCCTTGCTGGAGGGAGCCGACCAGACGTAAAGGGACCTCTGAGCTCTGTGGAGTCCCTCCACCCGGGGCAGTACCTCTCCTGCCTCCCCAGTACCTCTCTCCTGCCTCCCCCCACACAGACCACTCGGGGGTTGATAGCTAAGGCCGCTCTGGAGGTTTTAATTTTAAATCTGTTGGCTCTGCCCGCAATTTTCCTCTCGCTGGCCCCCATGGCTGCGGCCTGGCTCCTGACCCGAAAGGCCAGGCCTGCTGCTTTAGGCCTGGGGCGGCACAGACCCTCTCCTGTCTCCTGCCCGGCCCTTGGCGATGAGTCCCCAGGACTGGCCAAGCTTTGCAGGAGCCCCCGGGGGGGAGCGGTGCCCCACGCCGCCCTCGCAGGGGGCGTTGGGCGCTGTGGGCCCCCGGCCCTGAGGGGACCGGTCCCGCCGCCCCCCGCACCGGGCGGCCGCTCTCTGCCACCCCCTGGCGGCCGCGCCTGGCGCGGGGGCAGCGCGGGGCAAGGCCGCCGCGGGGGCCGCGCCCGGTCCTAGCGCCGCCCGCCCGCCCGCCCCCGGGGACCGGCAAAGGGGCTGGGACGTTCCCCAGAGCCCCAGCCGCTGCGGGAGCTGCCCGGGGCGGGGAGGGAAGGCAGCGGGAGCGAGGGCCTCCGCGCAGCCCCCGTCCCACCCCCCTCAGGTGCTTTGTTTAAATTGTAAAACTTGCTGGATTATCTCCGTGTTCCCCTTCTGGCAGCGCAGCCGCCTGTTCCCTTTAATCGAGGTTTTGAACTCTTTTAACCGGAAATAGCCGGGTTTTAGGGCTACGAAGCCTTTTTGGGGAGGGAGAGGAGCCATGAAAAAGAGTTCTCCACACAGGAGATCATAGAATCGTTCAGCTTGGAAAAGACCCTCGGGATTATTGACATACGTTGCCTGCAGCAACTGCCGTAGCTATCCAGGGAGAATTTGGCTTAGTTTTTTCAGCTGTAGCAAGATCAGCACCTGATGTTTCCTTGGTCAATAATACCAATGTTTAGTTTCTGTTCTTAATGCCAGTGAGCATGTCGATACTTTTTGTTTTATGCAGAGGGATTTTGTAAAGTCACTCAGCAACTTTTAATCATAGAATCGTTCAGGTTGGAAAAGACCCTCGGGATCATCGAGTCCAACCATCTACCCCACTCTACAAAGTTCTCCCCTACACCACATCCCCCAACCCCACATCTCAACGACTCTTCAACACATTCAGGGATGGGGACTCAACCCCCTCCCTGGGCAGCCTATTCCAGTCTCTGACCACTCTTTCTGGGAAGAATTCTTTCCTAATGGCCACTCTAAACCTACCCTGCTGCAGCTTGAAGCCATTCCCTCTTG
>QJSC01007846.1:911431-933903 GCA_003697955.1 Calidris pygmaea | reverse complement strand
TTTTTTTTTTTTTTTTATTTTAATTTTTTTTTTCCTGCTCGTCCAGCAAACGGTTATCTAAGTAGGTTAAACGCAATAAGTATTAAAGCGTCTTTAATAAGTCGTGTTGGGAAAGGCCCCTAGCTGGCTTTTAAAATGGATGGTGAGCTTTGTGCTGAGCTGGGAGCTCAGGGTGCTGCTGGGCTTGGGAACTGGGAGAGCTTCACCCCCCTCACTGGGACAGTATCATCTCAGTGATAATTCGGAGTTGGAGAAGGGGGGGGAAGAAGCAGATTTCGGGGGAAGAAGCAGATTTTAAGTCTGATGAAATCTGTACAGTGAGGTACCTGGGGGTGGCACCAGTTCTGGAACCTTTGTTTTTTGTTTTTTTTTTTCTCTTGGAAGCTAATAGCGATTGAGAAGCCTGGGAGAAAACACCGCAACAGAAATGATTATTCTGAGCTTTGCTCTGCTGCCCTAATTTAGTGGCAGGTCTAGAAAGGGGGTTTGAGACTTGTTTTCTGTTGCTGGTTTTTGTTTTGGTGCTTGTGGTTTTTTGTGGTGTGAGTTTTTTTTCTTTTTCTTTTTTTTTTTTTTTTTTTTTTTTTTTTTTTTTTTTTTTTTTTTTTTTTTTTTTTTTTTTTTTTTTTTTTTTTTTTTTTGCTCTTGAGCATTTGGTATTTTTTACTTACTGTTCTGGGTACTTGGGTACTTCTTTTTGCAATTTCCTTATCCTGGATATAATGCGCTTTCTTCAGAATGTAAGAATTGGTATGCAAAGCTTATCCTTCCTTCCTAAAGGCAGGGCTTAAGAAAGAGAAATTGTTTTCTGTTTCCTGTAGACTGAATTCAAAGTCAGGAATGTTTCTTATGAAACAGTAAGGAATATTCGGATTGCTTCTGTTGTAGGGTCCGTTTTAACAGAAAACATAAAACTGTGTGGTATGCTCATTCTGTGGGCTGTGAATGTGCAGTTGAGCGAAGATGGCCAAGCAAAAAAAGGAAGGATGTGAGCTCACCAGAGAACTGCTTGAGAAACGCTTGATATTTTCAATAACCTGCCTTGTTTTAGAAGGGTTTAGCTTTGACAGTGTCTGTGTTCAGAATACTTTCAAGGGAGATTTTCTAGTCGTGTTCTGCCATGATAAAACTCAAGCTGACTGTATATATAGTGCACCTCAATTTGGCATGTGTTAAGATCCTTTTATTCCTTGTCCCTCCCTGTGCCTGTATTTGGGTAGTGTTTAGCTCTTGATGGTTAAAGTGAAGCTTGTTATTTGCTTAATTATGTGCTGTGATATGCAGAAATTACGGAATTTGACCAACTGTGTGTCTCGGTCTTACATAAGTGAAATATAGTCCTAATAGTAACTGGAAGTATGGATTCATTTACTGGTTTGTTGAATCCATTCTCTGATGTAGTCCTCAACTTACATACCTACAGGGGTCAGGATTCCATAAGTAACAAAGTATTGGCAACATGATTAGGTATTGAGTTATTTGGGGTTTAGCTGTCGCTCAGTAATTGCATGACTTTCTTGTGCTCCTGGGTTCCCCCCCCCCCGAGTTTATTTCAGGGCATGGAGTGGGTAAAATGGTGGTGTTGGGAGCTCGGCTTATTGACTTCAATTTGATTCAGATTTAAGGCTTTTCTTGAGTCATATCCTTATTTTTCTTAATATTCTTTGAACAAACTCTAGTGTGCGGGTGGCTGATGCTATGAAAAGTTTTTTCAGAGGTCTATGGTGTGACATACGTCACTATTAGCAGAGTAATTTTTGCTCTATTTGAAGTAAATGAGCCATTTAGGGTTACTGGATCCTTTGGTAGTGGCTTTCAGCTGGCTGATAAACTAGAAAAAATAAATTTTGGATTGTTTAAGTCCTCACTTGTAGTATAAAATATGTATTTTTAATGGTATGAGTGCTAAATAAAAAGGAGAAGCAGACGGGTTTAAAAAAGTCATTTCTTGAGTGCTCAGTGTGAGTCTTAAGATGTTATCAAACAGTGGGATTTAACATCCTAACTTGAGTGTCTTGCAGAAAAACTTCAGCTTTTCGGTTTCTCGGAGTTAGGACGTGAAAATCAACATCTAGTGTCTAAGGGCATGATTTGAAAGACTTTGAAAGTTTTGCTGCTGGATCTTTGCCACTGAGGTCCAGCTCCAAGACGTGTTTGAGAACCCTGGGTCCTGTGCTGCTGGCTGTGAGGGGCAGTGGCTACTGCTGGTTTGTCTTAAACCTGTGTGAGGTCTTTAGGATTGTGTGGGCCATTGCTTTTTATCTCTTAATTTCTTTCAACGCTGGTGGAACTGAGCCACCATTGCTAGAGTCGAAAGTGAATACAAAACCCCTTTGTATATACTCTTAACTGTACCTCTCTACATGTTGTAAGAAGAGGAAAAATCTTTCAGTAAATCTCCTGTAGACTCTCTCCACAGGTACGGGGAGGGCAGGGTGTTTTCTGGCCTACGGAACGGTGTTTTTACTGCTTTCTGAATTTTTCTGGATGGTGTGCCTTGCCATATGGCTTACCTGGTGGTAGCACCCGTATTGTCACTTCTTTGCCATTTCCTCAGTCATGAAACAGTTTTGAATTCCTTCAATAAAAGGGATCAGAAATTACTTACCGGTGCCTGCTAGAGATGAAGGCAACAGCGTAGTGCTAGCACCCTTCTTCCTTGTTATCAAGGCACTGAAAATCAGGGAAGAATAGCTGGGGAGGATTTGCCTACTACAGATCTTTTTCTGTGACTTTGCACCGTTGATGCGTTGATTTCCTTTTATCAGTGCAGGTCTGAGTATTTGGCAGTGTGTTGATGAAAGCAGCGGGAGGGTTTTCTGGTTTTCGTTTACAGTCATGCTTGCTTTGCCCTTGTAAAAACACAGTGTCTTCGGTTCCCGGGCAGGGTCTCTTTGTTAGCGTGCCTGAAATACCACCAACTGGCCTACACTTAGCAGAGAGCTCTTGTGTAGACGTGATCAGATGGTCCAGGTTGTCGGGTGGCCTGTAGCAGTGCGATGGGATGGTAAGAGGTTTTTCTTTCAAGTGCTTTCAAGCTTTTTAATCAGCTCTGCCTTCTGTATAAATGCTCTTCCTTTCTGGTGTCTCTGAAGGCACATCCTGGACCATTTTTGGCAGGGGGGGGGAACAAATGTGGCTGCGTACTGCTATCAGCAACTTAAGTCTGGCAGTTAAGTCAACTATTGGTTGAAAGTTGAAAGTGCGAAGCGGATAATCCATTTTATTCCCTTATTTAATTGCCATCCCCTTTTTCTGCTTGGTTTCCCTCTTCTCAGAAATGCCCATCGAGGGCTTATTTAGGTTAGGCGAAGATCACGCTGAAGTGTGTCCTCTGTCAGCCTCCAGAAGCTGAGCAGCAGAGTTGCGTGCCCTGCTTCTGCTGCCAGCAGGGCAGAGGCTGGAGAAGACGGTCCTGCTCTCATGTGTCAGACTGCAGTCAGCACTGCAACAGCATCGACTCGGGGTTGCTTGCTCACTCCTCCGCGTGTTATAAAAGCAGTGTAGACCTTTGTTCCTCTCTATCCTTGAACTGTAACGTGTGGTGCTTATAAGGCTTTTTCCAGGACTCTGATTGCTGATGTGAAGTGTGTGTGTGGGGGGGAAAAGGTCAATAAATATTAATAACGCTAGCAAATGTCAGCAGTGTTGTGGTGTAAGCCCAAACCCTTCTGAGGCTCTTAAGAGTGTGCATGTTCACTTTGGTGTGCTTCTGACCCAAAAGGCTTGAAGACTCTTGCCTATGTCACACAGTGGATTAAATTCTTGGATGTGTTCATGTTGTTCAATAGAAATATTACACCAATTTATGTTAAAAGGTTGGATTTCAGGTTGCCTTGTGTGAGATTCTTGGTATTAAAGGGGATATTGACTGACAGAAACTACTGATTTTTGAGTTTGGTTTTTTTTTTTTGTACTGCAGAAAAGAATTTGGCAGTATTATCTCAATTTATTCTTGAAGAGCTTGGTGTTACGATATACCAACACAATAATTCCTACATGATTGTAGAGTGTGCATTGTTAAGTAAACCCCTGGGGAAGTTCAGTGGTGGTACACAAGAGCATCTAGATTTTCCTGATGATACTGCTCTTTCAAGGAGATGCAAATATTGATCCGATTACAGTATGTGTTCTTCAAAAAACAAACAGCTTCAAAACAAAAACAAATCTCACAAGAACCTCGGCAAGAAGGTGTAGTAACCTGTTTCTAGCTCGCTGATGTCCAAAAGGAAGGAATGTTCCAGATTACAAGTCATCAGCCCAAATGCTCCTTTTATCTTCACATACACAGTTATATAGGCAGGTGTTTACATGCCTCAAACAAACCACTTTGGTAATGCATGAAAAGAACTTGGACCTTAATCATCTTTTCATGTTATAACAGCCCTTTCTCTTTTGAATTTGAGAAAGTTTGAGCATTTTGAGCCTTTCTTGGCAAACCTCCTCTGTATTAGAGCAGGCAGAAGAGTGTGCAGGAGAATCTGAGTTTTCCACTGAGTACTGATCTAAAACGGTAGGTGCTTGGGGTTTTTATGGCATGAGGAACTACAAAAATGTCCCAGGAGAGAAGGTGAGCCTTTTTACTTTAACTCCATGGCTGAAAATTCAGGAAAGATACAGGTTTCCAAATTGCCATTGGATATGAAGGCTATTAAAGTTTTCTTCTACTGAGATTTCTGCTGTTTAGCTTAAAGTAAAAGTCTCTCTGAAAATTAAGTTCTGGAATTATTAGAAGCAGGAACGTGAAATCAAGTGAATACATGCCAGCATATGTATATTTTTTTAAATACAGTTTATGTAGGTGATGAACACTTATGGGTTCTTTGATGTGGAGCCATAGCCTCAGTTGATGTAAATTAGCACAGGTTCATTGAAGCTACGCCTGTTCATACCAGCCTTGGGGTTTGGTCCAAGATCTCAGAGTAAGTGCATTGATAAAGAGGAGTTTCATCGTAAGCACAATCTGTCGTTTCTTTCTGTTGAAGCCTGATAGTACTGGGGCTTGTACAAAAACCTAGCCTTTTAAAACGTTGAGGTATTTTAGTACTAAGCCATTTGAAATGGCTCTGCTGGCACTAAAGAAGTGGTGCTTCGAGAAGATCCATTAGTAGTTCCTTGAAGATACCCAATCCATAATAAACTTTGTGTGTGTTAGGAGAGACACTGTGCAGCTTCTGTTTAATTTGGTGCGGTGTCAGTGAATGCCTGTTAAGCATTTTGAGGAAAAATGTTACAACATATCTTACAACTCCCTTCATTTAAATGGAGCCTGAACTTCCAAGTGAAGGATTGGGGAAACTGAATCAGCAGCGCTGAACCGTGCCATTATATTTACAACAGTGGGAGGTTTTACCAAGTTACTTATTAAATTACCTTTTCGGCTCAATTTGTAATGATCCTGGAAGTGTTTCCTGAAAAAGATGACCCATTTAATTTATCAGAATGAGTCATTTCACTGTCAGATTGGTGTTACTTTATGAAAATTTTTGCATTTCAGGAAGCAGAAGAATTTGAGGCCATGACTCCCCGTTTTCTGTGAAACTATTTCATGCTGCTCGCAAGTGAGAATAGGAAATAGATTGTTACGCTAGAGAGAGAGCTGCCTCTTTACGTTTGCCTCCTGCTCACACCCTTTGGAAGAGATGGGAATATGGTTCAAAGAACTAAAGACTTGAAGTGATCCACATCAAATATAATAAAGCTGCAGCCTCTACTAGCTAAGCTAAAGAAATGAGAAGCTCTACTCTTGTACTCTTGACTGCTTCATGGATCGTTTTGTTCTTTATTCATACAGAAGAATAAAATATAAATTTATATCTCCTACTTCTGGTTTGTTGGTTTGGGGTTTGTTTTTTTATTATTATTATTTTTTGTTTTTCTAGTTCTTAAAACTAAGAACTACCTTGCTAACTGAAAGCAGTTGAGGAACAGGAGGTGAAGGGGTGACAGCTTAGATGGGAAGCAGTGAGGGGAAAATGTCCAGCCTCCAGTCTGGAAAAACTCAATACAATAGCATAAATGATATATGTTAAAGCCATGATATCAACTAAAATTAGTTACTTTATCAAGAGTCTGCATCTGGCTGAAGATAGACCAGTTTGTACCTAAAAGTTGTTAACCAAGAGCCTGACAGATGTCTTGGGGGTACGTTTTGCATCTTTTTTGTGAGCCTGGTAGAAGGAAAAGCAGAAGGGCTGAAGAAGGGGAGCACTTCGTGGCTAGTTCTGTCAAGCCCGTATCCAGATAGCTCTTTTGAATTGCTGTGGCTTTTCTGTAATAATAAACACAATTTAATTACCATGTATCTTTCATCCTGAAGGGCAGAGCACAGCTAATTAAAAAAAAAAAAAAAAAAAAGCTGTATTCTAGGAAAAAGCCACGTAATCTACTTGGAAAAAAAAAAATAATCAGAATTTTGGTACAACCACTGTATGCCATATGGTTATTTTAAAACAGTAAATTACTATGCAAAGGTAAAATATGAGTGGGTTACATTGTGTAGTAGGAGACGGCAGTATCACTTCACATTCTGAATTAGAAATATTAATTTTGGAAGCTTTCACCTTCTTACTCATGCTTTCTAAGCAGGGTGATAGTTGGGGTTTCAGGTCAGTTCAAAGCCAAATCCAGGTGATGGCTAATCTCGGCATGTGGTCCTGTGCCGGCTCCAGGAGTTTCAGGCTCTGCTGCTGGCTCTTACGTGTCATAATTTACCAGACTGTATAAGGGCTGTTTATACAGATTTCGTGGTCTTGATGGTAAAGATGTTGTAAGTTAACGCGTGGCTCAGTGGAGTCTCTTCTCGCTGCCTCTCCCCACTATCATTTTGCAAACGGCAGTGAGTTTTGGTGTTCGCTCGGGAAGTTTGTGCTGTTGTAGCTAATTCAGCCCGAACTGCCTGCTTGCTCTCTTAATTCATTAGTGTATTTTTTTCAGTTAGGGTTGGTTGGGTGGTTTTTTTTTTTGTGTGTGGTAGTCAAGTTATGGTAAATGCCTGTAACTGCCCTCACGTAAAGAAAATAAACTGCTTTGTCAGAAGGTAACGTACAAAGCAATGAATTTTAAGAGCTTACATACAGAGGTGTTGTCTCTGCTTGGATATTATGCTCTTTTCTGCAGTTAAATCTCTTAAATCTTTCTTAGTGTATGTAAGGAATTTTTGATTTCTTTTCCTGAGTTGGATTACTGGGCTGTAATGTTCATTAATTCATAATGAGCAAGTCTTTCTTCTAGAAAATCACATGCTTGTGATTGTACGTGAGATTCGGGTGTGGGTTGGTTTTTTGTTTGTTTGTTTGGTATTTTCCTCACAAGAACTCTCTGCACAGACTGCAGAATAATGACAATTGGTAAATAAAATTGGCTGTAATGGCTTTTAATGCTTAAAAAGAATGTGACGTGAGAGCAAGAAGAGGCAAAGCTGTAACCTGGAGTTCATCACGAACTGGTTGCTGAGAAATTGATTGGTGAGGCCCCATCTGGAGCACTGGGTCCAGTTCTGGGTTCCCCAGTTCCAGAAGGACAGGGAACTGCTGGAGAGGGCACAGCAGAGGGCTACAAAGGTGATGAGGGGCCTGGAGCATCTCTTTTACGAGGAGAAGCTGAGGGACTTGGGTCTTTTTAGTCTGGAGAAGAGAAGGCTGAGGAGGGATCTGATCAATGCTTATAAATACTTCAAGGGAGGGTGTCAAGAGGATGGGGCTGGTCTTTTTTTCAGTGGTGCCCAGGGACAGGACAAGAGGAAATGGGCACAAACTTGAATGTAAGAAGTTCCACCTAAACATGAGGAGGAACTTCTTTCCTGTGAGGGTGGCAGAGCCCTGGCAGAGGCTGCCCAGGGAGGTGGTGGAGTCTCCTTCTCTGGAGACATTCAAACCCACCTGGACACGTTCCTATGCAACCTGCTCTGGGTGGACCTTCTTCAGCAGGGGGTTAGACTAGATGATCTCCAGAGATCCCTTCCAAGCCCATGTGATTCTGTACTAATTCTGCAAGGCAGCTATAGAGGGAAGGAGCCCACGGCCTAACCAAAAGTAAAATTTATGGAGAATTTGCAGATACATTACAGTTCCCAGAAAGCCTGCCTGTCCAACTGAAAATTCAGACTTTGCAGTAAGTGTTTGAGAGTGCAGTTTGAAATGTCTTTTCCCTCACTGTTGGGAGGACCATTTGGATGGAAACGAGTAGCCCTGGAAGCTGGCATGTGGGGCGAAGCTGGTCTTCTGGCCCGTTTCCTCCCCACCCCATTGCCTGCGTTTTCTCAGGTTTAAATAGGAAAAATTGGGGCTCCTTCACAAGACCGACTGTATTGGGCCCAGTTGCCCTGACTCGTAACCTGTCGTCTTCTTTGCCCGCTAAGTGAGGAGCAGTCCCTTCTCCTGCCTCTGGCGTGATGGGTGCTGTGTCTCACCTGCCTGTGACTCCAGGCCATGTTTTGGGGGGGGTCTGTCTCAGGACTTGATGGTGTTAACGCTGCAGCTCTCTTGCCCCTAACTGAAGTTGATCAATGTCACAGAATCATGGAATTGTCAGAGTTGGAAGGGACCTTCTAGAGATCATCCAGTCCAACTCCCCTGCCAAAGCAGGGTTGCCCAGAGCATGTCACTCAGGATGGCATCCCGGCAGGGCTTGAAGATCTCCAGAGAAGGGGACTCCACACGCTCCCTGGGCAGCCTCTTCCAGGGCTCTGCCACCCTCACCCCAAAGAAGTTCTTCCTCAGATTGGAGTGGAACTTCCCATGGTCCAGCTTGTGCCCGTTGCCCCTCGTCCTGTCACTGGGAACCACTGAAAGGAGTCCAGCTCCATCCTCCTTCAACCCACCCTTTAGATCCTTGTCAGCATTACTAAGGTCTCCCCTCAGCCTTCTCTTCTCCAGGCTCAAGAGCCCCAGCTCTCTCAGCCTTTCCTCATCAGGGAGATGCTCCAATCCCTCCATCACCTTTGTTGCCCTACGCTGGGCTCTTTCCAGCAGTTCCCTGTCTCTCTTGAACTGGGGATCCCAGAACTGGACGCAGGATTCCAGTTGTGGCCTCACCAGTGCAGAGTGTCAATACAAAAAAGTATTTTTAAGGGGATAAGTGTGCTAACTGGCATGTTCTCCATCTATGCCAGGTGGAAGACGAGGGGCTTTTGCATGGTGGTTGGGGTTTTTTGGGGGAGTTTTGCGTGGGTTGTTTTGGTTTTCTTTTTCTTTGGAAGAATACCTTTATCATTAGCTGACTGTATATTTAAATAACTGGATTTGGAGTTCTCTTACATTATAAACCCATTTTTGGTATGAAGTTGTCTTTAGGGAGTTTGATTTACACAGTTTTCTGTTTCTCTGTGGGAAGCACTGAGCTTGCATGGGGCTTCTTTCCGTGGAAGAATAATTCAGTAAATACTGGGGCTAGCAGTTCTGTACAAAATAAAGGTTTAACGACCAGCGGAGAAAACCCCGTGACTGCCCGTCCAGCGCAGTCTGAAGAGCTGAGCTCTGCTGCAGTACTCTATTTGGCATCTCCATCTTTTAGGCGAGCTTGCATCCAGTTGGTATTCTGTTGGCTGAGGTGTCCTGGTGTGCTGTAGGCGAGTGGTTGGTGCGGAGGTGCCCAGGGTTGAGCTCTTCGGATGGTCTGCGTGTTACATGAGCGTGATGGTACAGGGTGTTCCGATGGGCTGTGGGACACCAGGAATGGCATCTCTGTCCCATCCGGCTGTGCTGGCAGAGGCACCTGCTTTAGGCTAGGTGGGAAAAGAAAACCAAGTTTTGTACCAACTGCAGGAATGAATTCAACCTTAAAAGCTAAATTCCAGGGCACTTACAGGTGTGTTTTCTTAATTCAGTGCCATCAGTGATGACATCTACTGTTAATGTATTATCGTATGGCAATAGCTACATCCTGTCTCTCTTTTTTTTTTGCGTAATGAATAAAAACTGAAGCAGCGTCACAGTGGGTACGGTCTTTGGAACCACATTCCCAAGCCAGATATTTCTAGTTCCAGTTTTACAGCCTGAGATGTTGTTATCTAATATGGAAGTATTGCGTATGCGATCTTCTGCTGGCAACTGCTGGGAATTAATGTCTGAATGTTCCTGAATTTGAAGTGTATTATGATATATTTCTGTTTAAGAACAGATAAATACAAAGCAAATCGATTGTAGGAAACAATTACAAAGAGAAAAATATGAATCACTAACAGAGGATGCTTGTAATTTCATTTTTTTTTTTTTTTTTAGAATGTGTTCAAAACCTGAATCAAGAAAGATGAGTCTGGATTAATTAATACATGCACAATAGATGTTTTGGGTGGGAATTGAAACCAGCTATAGAGAAAAATCTACCTGATTAGAGAAACAGTAAGTGAGAAGGAGAGAAAGGATAGAAAATAGAACACAGCACTAAAGAAACATACAGGGGGGGGAAAAACCTCTAGCTGATTAATTGTGTTAATATAATAGTGTAGACAATGTAAAATTTCCCTTGGTGCTGGGTGATGATTTAGAAGGAGACGAAGTGGACTTGCTGCATGTTTTAAGATCTGTCCATTAACCATTTTTTATCTAGTTAGTAATTATTAATTGAACTTTATCAGTTACTGATGGCATTTTCCAGGGTTCTTTCTGGACTTAGTTACTGGTGGTAAATAAGCAGGAACAAATTAGGTTTAAATGCGGCTGTTGATTAGTTTTACACTTGAGGAGATGAACTGTGGGCTGCGTTTGGGGAGTCATTTGTAGAAATACGAAGCAGTGGGAGGAGGGGTCTTTGGGATAGTGTGGGGACCAGTATGTCCTTTGAGATGCTGTGGCCCAGAGGGTTCGTATCACCATAAGGACGGGAACTGCGTGTTGGGGCGCAGAGCTTGTGTTAACGTCTGGGATGCTCCACGTGGGACTGCTGCTGGGCCAATTCTTGCTCGCTGCAGAAACCTGCTGTAAAACTCTGTTTATATTCACCTTGCTGTATTTTAAAGCTTTTTTGATTTGAGGCAGGGAGCCTGGGTAATACCTTTCAGCTGAACGCTTGGTTCAGCTGCAGTGAATCCTGGTGGCGAAATAGCTTTTTGCTCTGGGTTGCTGGCTGGGATATCTTTGGGAACTCAGCTGTTTATCCAGGATAGCTATTGCCTGTAAACATCTCTTACATATAAAAAGGGCCTCGTATTGGGTTTAAAACCGTCAGTGAAACACCGCTTTCTGTGAGCTGTGGCACATCATCTGCTTTGCACTGCTCTCTGCTTCTGTATTCCGGTGGCAGAAATACAACATGGAAATGAATGTCTGCCCCTGAAATTGCTCAGGAAACATCAGACCTGAAAATGCGTGCAATTTCCTGTCCAGCACTGGCATTTCTCATATTTTCATTGCACGTATAATCCACTCCTCAGCTGAGATTTGCTTCTGTGTCTTTAGGTGTTTTTCTTCTGTGCCAGACTGGCAGCAGAAGGTTGCAATGCCGCTCTTAAGTTTGGGGTTTGTTCTAAATGGAGCGTGGGTTCCTGTTGTTCCTACAGAACAGTGGTTCTGTTGTGAAGACCACGAGTGTTACACAACAGACATTTCTGAAAATCACTCTTAAATTACATGACTTGTTAAAAGTCCTTTTCCTTGAGCTCCTCTTTTTTTTTTCTTTCTTTTTTTTTTCTCTCATTGAGAGAGAGTTCACTTAAGAAATAAATTTTCTTTACAGGAATTCGGTCTCCTTTATTTGACTATGCAGAAATTTGTGGGCAGGTCCACGCAGTGACTTTGTGCTTTGTGCAACTGAAAGGAACAAAGCTTAGAGTAGTTGCAACAGTAAAGGATTTCTTTTTGGCTTTTTTTTTTTTTATTATTTAGTATTATTATTATTTGATGGCATCCCGTGTTGNTTGCACTTGAGTTTTGCCTGTTGTAAAGTCAAGCAGCGCTTGATTCCTTTCCTCCGGGATTAAACCGTAACACCGTGAGCTTGATCTGAGCAGTGTTTCAGTTGGTAATGAATAATTCAGCGTTTTTAATAATGATTTGTCATTAATAATTCAAGTTTTGACACTTTATGTTGAAGTCTGCTGCTAAGTGTGCTGAAACCGGGCAAAAATCTAGAAACTAGACAAAAGTATTTTCCAGAACATTAGGCTTTTGGAAAGAAAATACAAGGGAAAGGGCTGAAATCACAACTTTTGAGGTTAGGATCTATTTTCATCACTTGTGTTATCCTTCTCTACGTGCTCTTTGTGATTCACATGGGCCTGACAATGTTGTAGACTCAAAGTGCGCAGCATTATTGCCAAAGCACGGGGTTTTGGTTTTGGTTTTGGTTTTTTAACTTAAAAATGTTTCTGCAGTTGAAGCCATGAGAAGACTGCAAGCATCTAGGCAGATGGAAACCAGTTACTTCCATTAGTTCTCCCTTGAGTTTCTATTGTAGGAGGAACTTTCCGCAGGTGAAGGGATCTTGAATGAGTAGCCAACAAAGAAAAACCAGAGGTATAAAGGTGAATCTGTCCAGGGCAGCATAATTACTTGTTTTACCTTTGTCAGTGCAATCTGTGGTCCTCAAAGGGACAAAAGCAACATGGATTATTTTATTTTTTTTTTTTACCTACACACTTAGTTTTCGATTAAGAGAAAAGGTACCTGAGGTCTGTCTTCAGTAGGAAATGTTTAATCCATCAGGTTATATAGCTAAAATATTTTCCCAGTATTGTTAAAGGTCAGACTTCTTGTCGTGGCTGTTTCCAGAGATCCGGGTATGTCAGGAGCCTCAAGCGTCTCAGACCGTGATATCCATGACTGGAGCAGGAACATCTGTTGTCACAGGGAAATTGAATGTGAAGAAATCTGCAAGATGGGAAACATAATCAGATATTTTAGGCTACTGTTTTGAGGAACTCAAGCTTATATTCACAGAGACCAACAGAGCTATTGTATGTCCAGAATTTTTTACTGCTATTAAAACCAGTAAGTTAGTTTTCCAAATATCTCCATTACTATTACGTTGATTTATTAGTGTTTCTCATTACATAGAAATAAGTAATTCTGTGATCTAGTAGCCTGATTTTGCCACCAAAGGAGAAAACATAATCCTATCCTTAGCTCTTAGGAGCCTTTAAAACTTACGATTCTGAAAATCCAAAGTCCTAGTGCTTCTTTCTGCTGGCAGGGGGCAGGAGGAGAGGATGGTGGGGTCGGGGGTGGATGGAGATGCTGTGCAGCTTTGTGAAGTTGGAAAAAATGAAGGGCATCACAGAAGAAATTCTGAGGGCTTACTCTGTCTTTATCGGAGCTTATTAAACTTCTTTGGTGTTTCAAGGCATTCATGCTTCCCATGTCAGCCTCAGTAGTATCGTCACTTGCATGTTTCTGCACAAACTAAGCAGAATTTTGGCTAGTGTGGGTAGCACATCAAGTAAAGGAGTGAAAAACGTGTTCTTTTGGGTATTTGACTGCTTACCTTAAACCTGGTTTATTATTTCCCAGGGAATATCAGCTTGTGAAGCTGATATTTCCTCTGTCATCTGTGGTACCTCCCCCAAGATGGGTGCTAATTAAGAAGTGCTTTAGCACAGATCTGCAGACTTAGCATCATGAATTTGGCAGTGGCAGTATGTGGTGACTTCTTAAGTCTGGTAAAGTTTGAAAAAAGTAATTCCTAGACTGGTAGTAGTAAATAATGCAGTGGTTTATTTTCTGTCTTTTGCAAGTAATGATGCTTAATCTCTTTATGATAACGTTAAAAGGCATGCATCTTTGAATTATAAAAGCAGTGTTCATAGGTATATGTTTGTCTCACAACTTCAGTGAAAGTCAATGGAAAAAGGTGATCCTACAGATTAGTGCAACTGCCTTTTGTTTCTCAGGTATATGCAAAATGAAGACAGGGTGCCCTCAGAGGGCAAAAATGTATAAAAAGAAAAATGGATAATAATACCGTATACTTTTGTATCATCCATTCAAAAATAAAAGCACATTTAACTGCAGTGGCAGAACTTCCTTGGGGACCACAGCAGCATTGAGTTCTTGAAAATATAAGAAAATATAAGAATATATAAGAAAAAAATATAAGAAAGAAATATAAGAAATATATTGGGAGATATAAGAATATAAGAAAATATAAGAAAAAATTTGAAATATAAGAAAAATTGGGAGAGCCCCTCTCAAAATGCTTAGCTCAAAACTCCTGTGACAGATGCACGAGACAAACACGAACCGGTGTGGGTACTGGGCAGAAAAGAGAATTATCCAGGGTACCGACTGACAGAGAGTTTTTGGTTGTTTTGGTGCTTGCTTTTTGTGAGCTGTCCTTTATTTCACGCGTCCTGGGGGAGGTGAGCCTGACGCAGGCGATGGAAGGAGAACGGGGCATCTTCTTCACAGCTGGTTTTCATTCCAGGGGAGTCTGTGGAAGGGACTGTACTGGAGAAGGAGAGCTGGGAAAGGGACTTTTTGGATCACTTGAAAAGCAGAATGCTTTTCCCAGAAAGAGTGGTCAGAGACTGGAATAGGCTGCCCAGGGAGGGGGTTGAGTCCCCCCCCATCCCTGAATGTGTTGAAGAGTCGTTGAGATGTGGGGTTGGGGGATGTGGTGTAGGGGAGAACTTTGTAGAGTGGGGTTGATGGTTGGTTGGACTCGATGATCCCGAGGGTCTTTTCCAACCCGAACGATTCTATGATTCTACGCCTCACGCTCAGTCCATGTCCTTGCTTATCTGACCTGTTAGGTGGGCTTTGTAAGACGGTAGAAAGGGAAGAATTTGGAGAGCGTACACGTTAGCACTGGAGCATCAAGCTGGAAATAACTTACGCTTTAGTATTTTGAATGGTCTTAAGGGGTGAGGAAAGAAGAAGAAAACAGGAATTGGAGGCAGCAGTCAAGGTATGAGATAAGCATTTCAGGAGCGGTCCTGAGGATGTAGATGTCTGTCTGAAGAACTGATCTTGTTGGAAGCCTCTGTGTGTTTGAATTTAGTTCTGGCAGAACCCAACCCCAGCAGAACTTTATACACAGAATTACATTCACACTTTTAAACTGAAGTTCTATACTATTCAACTTTGATAACTGGTTAACTGGGCAGCTTAGTTTCAAATTTAACTTGCACGGAGAACTCTTGTTTTCTTCCATTAAACCCCACGCTTTGTTTATCTAGGATCAGCTCGGAACGCAGAAAAGAGAAGTCAAGAGATGCAGCCCGGTGCCGAAGGAGCAAGGAATCGGAAGTGTTCTACGAGCTTGCTCATCAGCTGCCTCTGCCCCACACCGTCAGCGCACACCTGGACAAGGCGTCCATCATGAGACTGACCATCAGCTACTTGCGCATGAGAAAGCTGCTAGATGCTGGTAAGGGAATGACAGGACAAAGCCTGGAAAAGGGGCTAGAGGTATATTAAAGAAGAAGGTATTGCTAAATCCTACCGGCAGTTAAAAATAAATCAATTACAGCTGCATCCTTTTTATAGAAGGGTGGAAGGCCTTACGGTAGAAATAGGCTGTTGGTGATGGCACAGGAGAAACAGCCAGCGTTCAACAGACTTTTGTTTCTCCCTTTCTGTTCTGATGATCCCAATTGGCTCATCACAGCCACAGGGCCGTTTTCAGCCTCAAGTTATTTGTCCCTTGTCCCAAAGTTAATTTCTTTCATTTAATCCTCCTCTTCCCCCTGGAGCTGGTTGCTCCGACTGTGCTCTGCCAGACCGTAGGTTTGTGCCAGGCTGGTTTATCGAACTGCAGGTGTTTTCTCGTTAATAGAAACTGCAAGAATTTTAATTTTTTTGGTAATTGTTCTCCACTGAAAGTGAAGTTAGCTGAGCCTGTGTGCCTGCAGTTACGCCTCCCCACACAACTCCAGGAGTACCGGAGTTAGTTTATGAACCAGTATCTCTACAGCAGGCCAGAGATGCTGTACTGGTTAGGTGTTCTCGTGCTGCCTGCCTGCACAGTATGGAGGAGTAGCTTTGGTAGCTGTACTCTGAAATGTCTCCTAGGAAGCCCCTGAGAAAAGTTTGTAATGCCTTTTTGGGATAAATGTTAATATTTCTCCCACACAGACTTTTTCCTTAAGGTGAAAGTGCGCAAAAACACAAGACGTTCAACCTCACTCTGTTTTTCTGTGGTTTGTGATACAATTACTAGAGCTTGAAGAATTTAGTCGATCACTTATCTAATGAATGTACTGTTTTTGAACAGTCTTGCAAGGTTGACTCCTTGCAGACTGGTGCCAGAAGTCATTCCTGATGGCTGATGTTTACTTAAACAAAAATGTGTGGCTGCTTGTAGGTGAGCTGGAGACAGAAGCCAAAATGGAGAAGGAACTGAACTGTTTCTACTTGAAAGCTCTTGATGGATTTGTCATGGTTCTGTCCGAAGATGGAGACATGATTTACATGTCTGAAAATGTGAACAAGTGCATGGGACTCACTCAGGTGAAAGACTGACATTTCCTAAGACTGTTTCAAATCTGTAAAAGTTGTTGCAGTTTTGTATATGTAAAGTTAGACACTCTTATACCTCTTATTTTATTTTTTTTTTTTTTTGCAGTTTGAGTTGACGGGGCACAGTGTATTTGATTTCACTCATCCATGTGACCATGAAGAGCTGAGAGAAATGCTTACACACAGAAATGGTGAGAAGAATGACAAAATTTATTTAATTTACTTACGGAAAGTTCCTGTTGGCTTTAGTACAGTTGGATATCTGCCAGAAAAAGGCGTTGAGAACAAACTACTATATTTTGCTGCTTAAGTCTCAATATAAACCTTGTTCAGAGATAATAACAACAGAAATAAACCGGAATGTTTTGGCAATATCCTAACTGTAGGAAAGATGAGACTTAGTACTCTCTAATCTAAAACAAAACTAATGATTAAAATGGAGTTATTGAGGGTGAAAAGGATTAGCGTGCCTACAGGAATAAAATTAGAGGTAGGTTGATTGAGAATGATCTTAAGTGATTGCCAGAGAAGGATATGGAGAACTTATATTGATGCATTTGTCTTGGTCTGGGCTTGTCTTTACAGGACAGCTTCACTTAAGCAAATGCTTTCTTCTAGAAATCTGTGGTGGTATACGGAAGATACCAAAAAAAAAAAAAAAAGATACTATATTTAGGACACCGAAAAACTAGTCGGAGAATACTTGGACAGCCCCCAGAAGGGCTTTGGGACTGATGCTTCTCTGCACCTTTTAATTGGTGCATGAAATTGGTATCTTTTCACAGATTTCTGACTCTTCTTTTCTCCGTCTGAGGGAGGACACTGTGTTCACGTATTCTGTATGCTTTTGAATTTAACAAACGCCCATGAAATAACTGCTTTTATGTCTTCTAAAGGTTTGTTAATGACTATAAAGACTTGGCAGCCTGCATGCGGCCGAACAAATCTGCTGTACTCAGTTGTTAGATGTCTCATAATTCCCGTTCCATCAAACAAGGATGTTATATGGACTCTGAATCTAGATAGTGATAAATTACCGAGCCTGACCTCTGCTTTCGTCTAGCACTGTAAAGCAGAAGTCTTTTATGTTGTTATTCAGTTTAATTTAGTGGAAGAGACCCGATAAGGTATCATAGCATAAAGGGCCCCAATTTTCATTTTGTAAGCATTTTTCTAAACTTGTCTGCCCTTAATGTTGAAGTCCGTATCGAAGGCTGTGTTAGACTCCCTCCACCCCCCTGCCTTTGGAACAGAGTTGTGCACACGGGAGAGGTGGGGAAACAACTTCACTGAGGCAGCGTAAAAGCCGGTCCTGCTGTTGCTGCAAAAGCTTTATTCTCCAAAATGTCGTGTTACTGAGTTTCATGCAAACCAACTGTCTTAACTTGACCAGGCTGGAATAAGATGTCTGGAAAGCATTATTACAAAATCCGTTTCGCAAATGAAGTTGGCAGACAAAAGTCTAAATTACAGTAATAATGGTACATTTTTATATTTATTAGTATTCCCAGGTTGCTTTCTGCTGCTGCAGCTCTTACGTCAGTGGAATTATTTTGGTTTTGAATTGAGTATTAAAGACTCCCCCTTGGGATTGTACAGGTGCAGACGAATACAGAAGGGACTGGCAGAAGCTGAACTGCATTCTGATTTTTATGAAGTTGCTTTTTAAACTTTCAAAGCTGGCCATTAGCTGTTCCATCTTTTAAAGTTGTTTCTCAAAGCAGAGGCTTCAGCATCAGGAGTTGGTAAAAATAATGTTGTGTCATCTTCAACTATGATTTTCTAGATTGGTTTGACTCTTTTGAAAACGTATGGAATTAAATTTAAATACTGAATTTTGGCTGCTTCTCTGAGCTCTGTTTTTTGTGGGTTCCCCCCCCCCCGCCTCTGATTTTTTGAGGATATTATGATGTGGCATAAAATAGGCTTGTCCCTGTTAGTCTTTGCCTCTGCTAGAACTAATAGACAATGCAGCGTAGGGGCTTTAATATTTTTCTAATGAATTTTGTCAAGCTAGTAGCTGCAGTGCAATGAATCTACTATTGTCTGGGGAGGATGAGAGCAAGCTATTGTACAAACTTGTCTCAGAAGTAAGCTCACGTGTTCCGAACTTCCACCCCATGCTATGATTTGGCCCAAGCTTCTCAGCACGCCTGGGCAAACTCGCTCTTCCACTGCCCTGTATTCCTCCCTGCTTTATTTCGTCCTTCCACGCACACAAGGAGCTGCTCGCAGCTTTCCTGATAGGATCAGTTTGCATTTTCTCTGCCCAGAATAGCCTAGTTGGTTATTGACTCTGAAAGGTTCTCCCTTGTAAAGGCAAAAACTTAACTTACTTGGCAAGTAAGGCTAAAAAATTAGCGCTGCTGATGTTAATTTGTATTAGAATTTCTTGACTTCGATTTGTTTTTTTTCCCCCAGAATGCTAATAATGGGTTTAAAAACTTGGTCCCTGTTAACTCAGAGTGTAAATCACTGTGGAAATATTAGGATGCATATAAACAGCAGAATTGTTAATTCTGAATTAAAAAACTTAAAAGACCGTGGTCCTGATGAGCTACAGCCCCAAAATTTATTTGATTCGAACCTCCATGCAGGGAGTTGCTGATGCATTTCAGTGGAAACCAACTCAGTAGTACCTGTCACTCTGCACATGCTTGTCTTGCCCTCCCTCACAATTTTAAAATCTATTAAATTTTCAATCACTCTCTCTCCCTCTCCCCATCCCTTTTCCTAAAATCTGGGAGCGTGGAGTTGGCTACAAATACAATACTGATCTTAAAACACTGAAGCTTCAGTTTTTTGCTTACCTCACAGTAAAACTCATTCTGGAAAGAGTTATTATCGAAAGTGCTGTTAGGTTTATCAATTTTTTAAAATTATTTTTTTGGGGTCTTCCCCTAGTGTTAGAGTTCTATAACATTTTTGGGTTTGGGGCTGCTTTTCTTTCTTTTTTTTTTTAACACCTTTGGAAGATGATGCAGGAGCTTAAGAACTGGTTTTACTATTTGCTTTTGCTAGGTCCTGTGAAAAAGGGCAAAGAGCAAAACACGGAGCGCAGCTTTTTTCTCAGAATGAAGTGTACGTTGACTAGCAGGGGAAGAACAGTGAATATAAAGTCTGCTACGTGGAAGGTAACTAATGCAAAGGAATATTTATGTAGTTTGGCAGCTTCCTCTTCAGATGTCATAACGCTGTATTTCAACGTTTTTGCTTCATGTAATGAACTTGAGTTTCACTAAATCCTTAACTCATTTAACGATTGTGCCTCAATATGCTGAATGTTAATGCTGAATCCATCACGGAGGTAACAGAAACAATGTTTGAAAACTTAGTTTTTTCAAAACCCTCAATGAATTCTCCGTTTAAAATTAGAGGTTGTTTATGTATTAGAAATTGTAATTTCTGAATGTTTGTATGAAGCCTTCGCCTTTGGGGAAAAAACCCACACAACTTGACACCACTTAATGCTGATACTTGTTTTCTTTTGATTTGACACTGTAAATGTGACAGTTTGAGATCTCTGAAGGACTTCAGTGCCATTCATTCTGAAGCTGCTGGCTATCACGTTTGTACCAGTTGGAACAAAGAGAGCACTGCCTGATAACTTTCTGCAGTGAATGCACTTTCTCCTCTGGACAAAAAGTAACCTTTTACTGCATCGAGTGCTATTATGGCTCACAATTCTCCTTTATAACTTACATTTAGTTATTCTTGATCAAACAAAGGAGTTGTCTGAACCATTTCTATTTCAGAAGGGTTAAAAAAGGTTAAACAAGTTAAAAAAAAAAGTTAAACAAAACTCTTTGTCTCTGGAAGACTGTGTATTGAGCTGTAACATCCCTTCTGCAGAAGGTCTAAAACGGAGAGGTTGATCGTGTTACCATGACTTTCAAATGTAATTTTTGCTGAGGAAATTCCTTATCAGCGTTGTCATTAATGTAACTTTCGGAGAAGACCAGCTGAGGGGAATGCAGGAATGCCTGGCCCCGTCTCAGCCAGCACCCGAGAGGAGAGAGCTGGCAGCCCCCGCGGCGTGAGAACCGCTGCTCTCCTGCAGCCAGCCCTCCCTCTGCAAGCGCCGCCGCCTTCCTGGAGGGGTGGGGAGGGGAAGGACTTCGCTCTGGGTGCCCTGATGGAAATAACAATTCCCTCGGCTGATGGACAACAACTTGCTCTCTTTTTTTTTTTTTTTTTTTAAACACCCCTTTCCCGTAGGTACTGCACTGCACCGGACACATCCGCGTATACGACACGTGCGGGAACCAAACTCACTGTGGTTACAAAAAGCCTCCCATGACGTGTCTGGTGTTGATCTGTGAACCTATCCCTCATCCCTCCAACATCGAGGTCCCCTTGGACAGCAAAACGTTCCTCAGTCGTCACAGTCTTGATATGAAATTCTCCTATTGTGACGAAAGGTAATATAAATATATATACACATATACTGCTTAAAAAAGAATTCATTTGAAGATTTGATTTGCATGGCTAATGTTGGCCTTATACATTTACATAGTCTTACTTGTTAGCGTGAGTTGTCTGCGCAATGGGACTGTCACTGGGGATGCTTTGACTTTTACTAACTGATCAGGGTGTCTTATTTAAAAGCCAGATTTTTATTTTTTTTTTTTTAATCTAAGGAGGGTGCCGAGTTATTACTTTGGAATAAATCATTTGCCTGCAGTTAACTGCCAGTTCAAACTGGTCTTTAGTGGTAGCAATTAAATTGAAATGAGAAGATTCTTCTGGAGACTGAAAAAACAGGAAGGATTTGAGGTTTGTCAAAGACGGTGATGCAATTTGGGGACTGAAAAGAGTCTGCGTGAATACTTGGCAGATACATTTTATTGCTACCACTTCCCCCCCTCTCCCTTCTTCAGGAGATCACTGTCTGCTTTCTCTAGTCCAAAAACCCCCCCAAAACATTCAGCTGTGCTTTTAATGCACTACATCTGCTGTTGAAAATGAGATTTTTGTGTTCTGTTCTGAATCGTGGATGTAGTCAAATACATAAGACTGCTCTTACGGTCCTCTGGAAATTTAGCTTGACAAATCTGAAAGGCATAAATGAAGGAAATAATTGGCCTGAGGCTTTTTTTGTTTGGAGGTTTTTCGGTTTGGTTGGGTTTTTTTTTTTTTCTTGTGTTTTTAATTAGGTATTATTTCTTACTGCCCGTTTCCTTTTCTTTATAACAAAAACGAATTTCTAATTCGTTGCTGCAGTTGGATGCAAAGAGCTGTTAGTGCAGGTTAACCTTCTGTCCTCTGCAGTGACTTTATCTTTCTAGGACTGATGGTGTCACATAAAAGTTACTTAATTTGGTCATTCTGCACAGAGAATGGGGCAGAGTAAAAGTGTTCCCCTGGTCAGCACTGCCCTCTAGGGGCTGAAGAAAACCATTTTCTTTAAGAACGCAGAATAAATCTGTTTCCTAATTTTCTTTTAGCTGCAGATTTAAAGCCGTTGAAGCGTGTCTTTTTATTTTATTAAATTCTCATATTTGTGTAAGCTGGATATTCTAGTCCGTAAGTAGCTGGTGTACTTTTAAGCAAAAAAAAAAACCCCAAAACCTCAATGCTACAAAGCAGGGATTTACTTAATCCTGTCCACCAACAGGATATGATTTATAAATATTCAATGAGAAGGAAAATCCTGTGCCTGCTGAAATTTCTCATAAAGCATAAAAAGCTCGCATAAGCATAAAAAAAAATAGTAATTTATTTCAAAATGAAAACTGCCAGTAAACTGAAATCGTAGCTAATGCGTATGGAAGTGACTCTTAGGGTTTTTCTAGATGTGTGAGCATCCAAACACTCTGGTAGTTGTGCTACTCCACGGGCTGCTTTTATTTAGCGATTTTTCCCTCTCATTTTCAAGAATTACAGAGCTGATGGGGTACGAGCCAGAGGAGCTCCTGGGTCGCTCGATCTATGAGTACTATCACGCGCTGGATTCTGACCATCTGACCAAAACCCACCACGACAGTAAGTGAAAAGATGTAGTTAAAGCCCTCCAGCTGCAAGAGATGAGATACAGCGCCGGGGGGGGGGGGAAAGCAGCAGCAGGACTCGGGGCGG
>QJSC01007846.1:888597-911331 GCA_003697955.1 Calidris pygmaea | reverse complement strand
TACGTCTGGGTTGAAACTCAAGCAACCGTTATATACAACACTAAGAACTCGCAGCCCCAGTGCATCGTGTGCGTAAACTATGTGTTGAGGTGAGTCGGGTGGACATTGCTATTCTTTTCTTTTTTTTTTTCTTTTTTTTTTTTTTTTTTATTATTTTTATTGAAGACGGAGTCTTCAGGCGGCGCTTCATCTCGCCCAGGATGTGATCCCCTGGTGAACGTGTCACGATGTTGCTATTTCCTACTGATTAAATGTTGCTCAGAATTACTGCCGGTGCCAGGATTAGGAATTGTGTTTGAGAACAAACCAATTTTTTGATCTAGTGATGTCAGTGGGAAGATCTCTGCAGGCAAACAAGCGTAGTTTGGGTCAGTCTCTTACTGCAATGGAAGCGTTTGAGAATTTGTGTGCACTCTGGACAACTCGCTAATCTTTGCCCGCAGTCTGGAGAAGTTAATTTCACTAATAACTTGTAGTCATGGAGTCAGAGCAGCAGTAACGGTGTCTGTCTTAATCCCATTTACGTTTTTCTCCCTTAGAATTCCTCTCTTAATGGAAAGCTTCAACTGGGGGCAGACTTGTTGCCTGTTTTTCTGCAATTGTTAATAGTCCTAAATTAGTTTTTCAAAACTCTAGTGGATGTACCACTATCAACCTATCGACATATTGTACAGTCATTTAAAACAAAGAAGAGTGTTTTAAGAAATGTCTGACTTTTTTCTTTTTTCCTTGCTTTCTCCATGCTTTCAGAAAAGCATGTTTATTTTTGTTACTTTTTTGGATGGCATAATTAGTACTTGCTTTGTCTATCACATTTGAGGAAAGAATGAGTAAGAAAGAATGTTTTAAAGTTCCTATTCTGGTAATTCTGTGGTGTGGTGTTTGAGAGGCTTTTTTGGAGGTGGTGGTGGTTGGTTTTGATGGGTTTTTTTGGTTTGGGGTTTGGGTGGGTTTTTTTTTCCAACTTACAAAAGGAATTTATTCCTTTTAGCTGTTCTTTAACAATCATCTTCCTCTCTGACAGCGGAATTGTTCAGAAGGACTTGATTTTTTCCCTTGGACAAACGGAGTGTATGCTGAAACCAGTGGAGTCTCCTGATATGAAAATGACCAAAATATTCAGCAAAGATGACCTGGAGGATACCAACAGCCTGTTTGAAAAACTTAAACAGGAACCAGATGCTTTAACTGTGCTGGCCCCAGCGGCTGGAGACACAATTATCTCTCTGGATTTCAGCAGTAATGGTGGGTGTGCGTTTAAATTGGAGAGCATGCTAATTAGTAAAGTTAGTATTTTACAGTGAATTTTGAAAAATAACCTCCCAATATCACTTACCTAGTGGTATTTCAGCCGCTGTTTAAATTTAATGAGGTCCGTAGACATGAATGGTATTGTTACTTAGGTTGATGGTTTCTTTTAATTTTTATAGAGTCTGATGAACAACAATGTGATGAAGTTCCTTTGTATAACGATGTAATGCTCCCCTCATCCAGTGAGAAATTGCAGAATATAAATATGGCAATGTCCCCACTACCTGCCTCTGAAACTACGAAGCCACTTCGTAGCAATGCTGATCCTGCACTCAATAGAGAAGTTGTATCAAAGCTGGAGCCAAACACGGAGCCACTCGAACTTTCTTTTACCATGCCCCAGGTGCAAGAGCAGCCAACCAGTCCTTCCGATGCAAGCACCAGCCAAAGCTCACCTGAGGTTAGTTAACGCAATTTGCATACACCGGCATTAAAATGTATGTGCTGTCGGGCCTCCCGGAGCCGATCCGGTTAAGGATGCAGCCAAGACGGGAATGGAAAATTATTTCTAAGTTGGGTAACTTAGTTAAGCTTGTGCCATGAGAAAAAAAAAAAAAAAAAAAAAGATAAATTTTCTTACTGAGCATTTTCTTTTCATTAAAGTGAGTCTTGCGAATCCACGCGATACCACCTGATAGAAATAAGAAGGGCCTGGATTGGTCTTTCTAGAAAAGAAGGGTTCAGAGACAGCTTGTCTAAAAGCAAATGAGTTACAATTATCCTGCAATTACTGTAGAGGCTCCAACTAATGGGTGCTTCCCAAGTGGGGTGGCTGTGTGCCGATAAACCTGTTTTCCTTTCCTCTTTTAATTTTGTGCAACTATATCTAGCTTGGCATTAGTTTTTACCTAAGAACGTTTTTTTTCAGAGAATCTGTAGATACAACACAAAATGATGTAATGACAGAAACTTTAAACTGTGCTCAAAATGTTTTCACAGCCCAGTAGTCCCAATGACTACTGCTTTGATGTGGATAATGATATGGCTAATGAATTCAAACTGGAATTAGTGGAGAAACTCTTTGCGATAGATACAGAAGCAAAAAATCCATTCTCTACTCAGGTAACGTACATAAAATTCTGTATCATCTTAATATTTATTCTCAGTGTGCTTCTCTTAGAATCTCTTCAGGAACCTCCTTCCTCTTTTATGTAATACTTTTATTAAAATATTATGCAAAAAAAAATATTGTAAGGATTTGGTAAAAGGAAGAGCCTTAATGCGGTTACATCTGGGATGTTCTTACATATTTATAGATTTTACCTCTTGTCTTTTCCAGGAAACTGATTTGGATTTGGAGATGTTGGCTCCTTACATCCCAATGGATGATGACTTCCAGCTGCGATCATTCGATCAGCTCTCTCCGCTGGAAAGCAGTTCTTCTGGCTCTCAAAATGCGGCCACCGTTACCATATTTCAGCAGCCTCAGACACCGTCCAGTACTGCTGATGAAATGAAACCGGCGACGGAACGCGCGGATGATGTGAAGACACTAATTGTTCCTTCATCTCCTGTCCACATCCTCAACGAAACGAGTAGTGCCCCAGCATCACCGTACAGTGGGAACAGGAGTCGAACTGCGTCTCCAGTCCGAGCAGGAAAAGGAACGTTGGATCAGACGGAAAAACCTTGTCCGGGAGTGCCTAGCTTGCTGACAGTCACTCTCAATAAAAGGTATTTTAAAAGCAAAGCTTAAACCCTAGTTCTGTTCAAGAAATTAGACAGAATACATTTTTAAAGACTACTGACTGCTTCATGTTGTCTTTGGCATTCTACTTCAAAGCAGCAATTCATACATTTAAATTTGGACATTTCAAACCATTTTTGTGTGGTGTTTGGTTTTCTTTTTTTTGTATAATAAGCTTCCCTAAAGTTAATTTTGCAGTAGCTTTCACATAAACATCTTCTGCAAAAGGCAGCTACTGTATTGCAGACTGGGTTTATGATTTTGTTCTGCTCTTGTATCTGACGTGCAGATAAAAAGAACGCAGTAGGCAATTCACAAGTACTTACACCCACGCAATGTTTTGGGTGCTTTTCCCGGCCACTTTGTTAGGAGGCAAGAGGCAACTACAGCCCCTGTGCTACCTGGATCGCTTTTAAAGCGAGCCGTGCTTCCTAGTGATGGACTGTGGTATTTGTAGGAGATGTTTATCATGACAGAAAAGCCTACAAAGTCAGACATCAGACTTTTGATAAATAGAAGCTTTATCTGTACATAGAAATATTAAGAACAGACTTTTCTTAATATTAAGAACACACTTTTCCTCACCCTTCCCTCCCTCCTTTCTGTTTTGAAAGTGAATTGCTGAACTTTTATGCTTTTGGGGTTTTTTTTCTGCAAAGGCTTTAAAAATTTTTGTTATAGCTTATTCTGTGTTTCACAGCAAGATTAAAAGCTAACGTTTGCTATGCTTATAGATAATGATTGTTGAAATGAGTCAATTATAAAAGAGAAGTAGTATGATTCATAAATTCAGTTCTGTGATATTGTGTGTAAGTGTTCACAAAAGAAGAATGGCTTGAGGGTAGTAGAAACGTCTTAACAGCCTGAATCAATTTTTCTTAGATCTACTGCAGTGGATGAAGAACTAAATCCAAAGATGCTAGCTTTGCATAATGCTCAGAGAAAACGAAAAATGGAACATGATGGTTCACTTTTTCAGGCAGTTGGAATTGTGAGTTTTGTTTTACCCTTTTAAAATATTCACTTTTAACCTTGCAATTTCTGAAATGAGGCATCGGTGCAGACTCCTGAGTTTAGCTGTTGGTGTGCAGTGAAACCTTGGGATCAGAGAGAATCGTTCCATAATGAAATCCCCACACCTGTGCAGATACTCTGACTCTTGTTCTCTTACTGTTGGCTGTTTCAAAAGTGCCCTTTACCCAAGCACCTTTCTTAAATACACTTTTGTGAACATGTATGTTCTTCAGTAGAATGTGCACCAATGTAAGACTTCACATTTAAATTTATAATTGCCATATCTATTTCACTTTCAAATTCAAACGCAGTTGTCATGTTTGTCAATACTGGAGATAGTATTCTTATGCTTCTTTCTATGCTTTCATTTTTCCATCGAGTCTGAGACTGCTTTATTTGTGCAGGTAACACAAATAAAGGAATAGCCTTATACTCCCTGAACCATAAGGGAACAGAATTCATATAACCTAGCAAATGTATATTACTACCACTTTCATTTCATGCACGCTCTCTCTCGTGTTACTGTGTGGGCTTGCAAGTAGCTGTTAATCACCCCTCCTAGCTATTCAAAATAAACTTTTTAGATATTCTTAGATTTGGCACTATCCAGCTTGTTATTTTCTGCAAGGGTATTTCTGTCTCCATGATCTTTGCCTCTTACTTTCAGTTCTTACCATTTTGAAATCTTGAGTTTGCCATTACACACTGTTATCTCTCTTCTTGCCTTCATTGTAAATTCCCACTTCTCTTTGGTTTTTGCACCGTTAATTCTTAGTTCCTCTAGTACAATGTAGCCTTTGAGATTGGTGTTTTTTTTTTCTAGCGGTCCATCTCCTAGGTGTAGTCAACCGTCAGGTCTTACAGTGCAGGATTGTTTTTCTTCTGAACTACAAAATATTCCTCTAGTAGGATTCTGGTTTGGGCATGATAGAAATCACTGTACACTGCCTTTGTCATTGCTCTCCTCTAGAAGAGCTGAGAAAGCTCTTACGTTCACTTTTTACTATGAGACAAGCAGACTTGATTTAAAAAAAAAAAATAAATAATCATACTTATGCTATTGTTTTCATTTGCTAAACGCTTTGCGCTTCCATGCCTGGTGTTCTGTTGCCTCTAGTAGCCCTGTACGAATTCACAGCTCTGCAAGAGATTTTATTGCCTTTCATTGCCTCTTTCTCACGCGACGGTGCTACAGCTGGCATACAAATTACAAATATTTGAATCCATTATTTAATTTAATCTAAATTAAAGAACGGATGCCATTAAATACACAGAACACAAGCAGATCTGTGTTAACTGCTGCAATAGCCTTCAGGCTTCTACGCTTAGTGCCTTTCCAATGCTTATAGGGTCAAACTTCACCCTTTGAACCTTTTTTCTGTATCTGACAAAAGTGTTACAAAGATTGTGATGGTTTCTGCGCAGTCAGAAGCTGAATTTTCCATGTAGCTGGATCTTGCTTCAAGCAAGTGCTTTTGTGGTTTGGCTGCTTTATCCGCAACAGGTTTCTGAGTGGATGAACTAGACCTTGCGCGGGCACAGAAGAAAAATGATGCTAAAGCCAGACTGAAAATACATCATATTCTGAGATCTGTGCGAAAAACTTGCTACAACTTCTTAGCTGTAAGAAAGCGGGACTTTGCAAAGAGTGAAAATAGGTGAAGGCAAAAAGAAAATACTACCTTAGTTTTCTAGAAAGCAGGAGTATTAGATAAGGGCAAGATGTGTTATCCTAAGACTATGAAATAATGATCCGAATCATTAAATTGAAAAAGATGAACTAGGTCTGTTTTAATATGAAGGGCTGTATTGCATTCACAGTTTAAAATCCAAAACCAACCAAAAACCCCCAAAAATCCAAACCAACCAAACAAAACCACCCCACAACCAACCAAACCAGCACTAATGTAGGTGATTGACGTTACTGTGAAATGCAGCTTCTAAGTCCAAGTTGCTGAAGTACAGCTTCTATTATACACCTGTCCTTTCGACTGGCAGGGATGTTTTATACCCTGAAAGCACAGGATCTTTACTACTTTCAGTGTTGGGGATAACGGCAGCATTCTGAAATACCTTTTCCTCCTCTTTTTGCAGCAGTCGGTACTATTAACAAGATCAAACTTTGCAGATTTGACTGCTTTTGCTAGCAAACTTGATACTAAGATGGCACGTTTTTCCTTCCATCCCGCCTATTTCAGTGGCAGCCGCTTCTTACTTATCCTAATTATACCGAGCCCTCAAAACCTTTCTCCCTATCTTCTATGCTGCTGTCAAAAAAAAATACGCTAAGGAGCTGTATCTGCAGTAGAATGGCTTAGGGCTGCATTCCCCAAAAGACCTGGATCCCAGAATGATATGAGGTTGGAAGGGACCTCTGGAGATCATCTAGTCCAACCCCCTGCCAAAGCAGGGCCACCCAGAGCAGGTCCCACAGGAACGTGTCCAGGTGGGTTTGGAATGTCTCCAGAGAAGGAGACTCCACCACCTCCCTGGAGCAGCCTCTGCCAGGGCTCTGCCACCCTCACAGGAAAGAAGTTCCTCCTCATGTTTAGGTGGAACTTCTTACATTCAAGTTTGTGCCCATTTCCTCTTGTCCTGTCCCTGGGCACCACTGAAAAAAGACCAGCTCCATCCTCTTGCCACCCTCCCTTGAAGTATTTATAAGCATTGATCAGATCCCCCCTCAGCCTTCTCTTCTCCAGACTAAAAAGCCCCAAGTCCCTCAGCCTCTCCCCGTAAGAGAGATGCTCCAGGCCCCTCATCATCTCTGTAGCCCTCTGCTGTCCCCTCTCCAGCAGTTCCCTGTCCTTCTGGAACTGGGGAGCCCAGAACTGGACACAGTAAGATCAGATGCATTGGTGGCAATAACTGGAGTGCGAGCAGGATTTCCATCTTAAATTTAGATAGAATCGACCTCCTGAGGTCCCTGAATCACTTGTCTACAGTATTAATTCCAGTGCAGAAAACCATTAAGACACTTCAGTGAAAAACCTGATGCTTACTCACAGCCGAGCCGAGTGGTAATTAACTGGATGTGTACATGTACATGGTAATTGATGACAACCAGGCTTTAGTTGATTGTTTTCTGTAAGGGAGGTAAGGTCTTGAAATCTGATTCAGTTTTCTTTTAAATCTCAAGGCGAGTGTACTTGAAAATATGTTTTCCCCCAGTTCTGAATGAAGGCCACTTTAGCAATGTCTGCATTAGTAATTGGTTAGTTTGGAAGAGGGGTGTGGAGGGCTGGAAAGATACAGCATTCGATAAAGATTTATTTTATTTCTTTATAGGGGTCTTTATTCCAGCAGACAGGTGACCGTGGAGGAACCGCGTCGCTGGCTTGGAAGCGCGTAAAGGGATGCAAAACAAACGGTCGTAGCGGAGTGGAGCAAAAGACAATCATTCTACTATCAACTGGTTAGTACTGGTTTTTGTAGAACAGGCGGAGGGGTGCGGAGAGGGACCGCGTGACAGAGAGCTGAGCCACAAACCCATCCACACGCACCTCCTTTTGTGAGCAGTTTCGGGGGAGAGGTTATGCGTGATGAATTAAGTGAGCTTTTTTTTTTTATTATTTTTTTTCCTTCCCCTCCCTCTCTAGACATAGCGAGTAAACTCCTAGGGCAGTCGATGGATGAAAGTGGACTTCCCCAGCTCACCAGTTACGACTGCGAAGTAAACGCTCCCATACAAGGCAACAGAAACCTGCTACAGGGTGAAGAACTGCTCAGAGCCCTGGATCAAGTTAACTGAGCTTTCCCAATACTTTGTTCCTTTTTTTGGACACTGGTGAATCATCACCTAAAGCAGTCTATTTATATTTTCTATATCTGATTTTAGAAGCCTGGCTACAGTACTGCACTAATTCAGTTAGTTCAGTTTTGATCCCCTTTCTACTTATTTTGACAGTCTTTTTAATATGTTCTTTATGTAACGGTAACTCAAAAACTATAGTGCATTTTTATAATTCTTTGGTACATACACTTTTAAGTCCTTACATTTAAAACACACTCTCAATAGCAGCTTTGAAATATGCACCTGATTTAAAAAAAAAAAAAAAAAAAAATATTTATTTTTTGGGCTGGGGGAGTTGGTCACCAAAACTTATCATTAGTAAAATGTCAACACAAGAAAAACTGGCAATACTTCCACCCTGCTCTTCATAGGTAGTTGGAAGACTTGTGCTCTCTTTCTCTTTATGTTCAGACAAGTTGTTTTTTTTTTTTTATTTTAATAATTTTTATAAGAAACAACAATGCTTTGCAGCAGTGCATTGTAGCCACAATCGCACAATATATTTTCTTAAGAAATACCAGCAGTTCCTCATGCAATATATTCTGCATTTATAAAAACTAGTTTTTAAAAGGAATCTTCTTTTGTTTGCCTATGAAATCATGTTTAAACCTGGATTATGTCATTATTTTAGTCACGTTGTAACATAAATTGTTCTTAAATGCTGTCTTATGCTTTTGACTTAAATGAGTGTGGTTAGGCAAAGGAAAGGCTTTATCTGGAAAGGGCTAGCAGCATTTTATTTGGATACGTTCTCAATTTAGAGAGAGTTTGATGTTCTTAAAGTAGTCACTTTGCCAGCTTAAAAAAAAAAAATAATAAAATTCCCTGCCTGTAGTTGTTGAAGTTAATGCTAATACTGTGTATGAATCTTAAATCTAAATGTTCAGCTTACCCTGTGTGGTATAGGTGATATTTCAAGCAGATTGTAAAACATCTTGCATTGTTAGCAAAGTTTTATCTAGTACATCGAGTTGCTCAGTATTTTGATGTTTTGGTTTTATGCACCTTGTTGCTATTAACATCCGTATGTTTTCATGTAGATTTCAATAACTTGAGTATATTTAGAAGCCTTTTTATTTAGAAATATATAGTTGTCACAAACATCTTATTTTCCTATATGTACTGTACAAAACCTTCATTCACTCATTCTTTTGCTCTTTGTGGTTGGATCTAACACTAACTGTATTGTTTTCTTACATCAATAAACTCTATGTGGACCAGGCCCCTTTGGGGAGTGTGTTATCTGAGAGAAACGAGATAATTTATATTTTTGTTAGTGGTTATTTGTTCATCCGTGTTTCCCTTTTGAACTCAGAGTTGATTGGAAATCACTGCTCCCTTATTTTGATTGTAACATCTCCATGTTAATTATTTGAGCCTATTCAGTACTGAAGTCTCCCTAGACAGTGTTGTGCTACTGCTCGCCAAAGATGTTCAACCTCTCAGTCTGTTCTCACAACCAGTTAGCAAAGGGGGAAGCGAGGAGACAGCCCGTTTCTGTTACTTTTAGGGTGGAAAGATTCTTCCTCGTGAACAGCTTAAAGGCTTGTCTCTGGAGGCTTGATCAAGGTAACACTGGAAAGCAGGAGAAAGTAAAATTCACAAGAGTGAGCAATTAAAAGATGGATTTTTTTATCACAAAACCGCATGATTGAAAAATTAAGATCGGACTTGTAAGAAAGCTTGTTCCGTGTTCTTGTGCTGTTGACGTAGTGACTTTAACTATAGGTGACTTCTCTTATTTTGCTGTCATTGGCACTTTTCAAACTGGCACACCTGTATTACACGAACTGGACACTGTTACCTGCCAACTAACAAAAGATGGGGCACTGGTAGCAGCAGGCCCTTGTGTACTTAAAGTTGAAGTTTCACAAAGAGAGGAGAAGGCACGTAGGGTCAGTAACCCGGAACTGAAGCTTTACGCAGAGAGCTGCTTGGGAATATTAAAGATTTTTTTAATGCAGCATTTAAGTGTACGAAGCTTATAAAGTTCTCTGGATAAAAGCAGCAGAGCTGCTGCGTGAGGGCTCCTGGATGGCATTCTTCCCGTGGCATCTCTTTCTCTTGCCAGCAGTTAAAGGGTTTAGTGGTGAAGCTGCTGAAGGCTTCAGTAAAGCGTGTTCTGCTTTTCTTACTGCCCCAGCGAGCTTTGAGCTGCCCTGGTGAGTTACTGGTTTCTTCTCTCCCAAGAGAAACTTCATACCTTCCTGCCTGATGTTGCTCTGCTACTCTCTTGACCTTCTTTTGGAGGAGCCTGTTTGGATCTGTCAGCTCCTCTTCAGTCTACCTTAAGAGGGCTGTACGTTTTCATAGAGAAAAATCCACGTTAAAAAGAGGAGGAAAACTTAAGTGTCCCACCTGATTTATGGTTATGAGCCTCCTGGAATCATCTCTGGTCTTAAGGATAGAAGTTGTTTATTAAAATGAGCTGTGTTTCATCTCAGACTATTCCCAACTCTCACACGTTACACGTAATGTGTTATTATTACATTACACGTTATTACACGTAATAACAAGGCATGGCATCTTGTTTACACTCTTGGTAAAAGTGACTGAAACAAGCAATTCCTGGAATGAACTCTGGGAGCCCTATTGGTTTACTCTAGGAAAAAAACCAAATGGGGAAAAAACCCAAACAAACCAAAAACCCAAGAACAAAACCAAATTAACCTCCTAGAGGCACTGAAGAAAGCGTGGAAAAGTAACAGTAACTGGTTGCTCTGGCCTTGTAAGAGCTTTGCTAAAGGCAGATGACAGTTCACAAAATATAGCACGCTTTTTAGCTGCTGGTTGTTTGGTGTTTTTTCCTTAGATTTTAGGAATACACAGCCTGATTCTAAACCTACTTTGGAGGACAAGCTTCTAGAATACATTACTTTCTAAACGGTTTTTTTAGTGATTCTGAATAATTTCTTAGCTGACTTGCTACTTTTTGAAATGTCGAGGCACCACATCAGGGCACTTAATTCTTCCCCAGAAGGAAAGCAAAAACTGTAGGTAAATAGAATGTTTCCTTCTGTTTATGAAATACACTAGCTTATGTAGAAATGATAAACTGAGAATAACGAAGTTTGCTCCCAGCAGGTTCGCGTGACTCCAGCAGTAGTCAAGCCATGCCTTTTTCATAGCACAGAACAATTATTATCTTTAGATAAGGATTCTAATAGACGTTTTTATCAACAACGCTGATGATTTTGTTAAAAAGTAAAGGCATTAAACCAGTATTTATGAGGATATCATTCATTCCTTTACCCGAAAGTAGTTAATTTGGGAGTTGTAGCTCCCAAGAAGTCACTTTAAGTCTACTGTCCAGTAATTTGAGCTTAGGTGTGACACGCTGAGTGAATTAAGGTAGCCTGGAATCCAAATACACCTTTCTAACGTACCTTCCTCCCGTGCAGTGAGACAGGCTCGGGCTGTACGCTCAGCTTTTTGAAAATCTTGGGATGAAACGGAAACAATTTGCTATTAAACTCTCCCCGAGTAATTATGCATTGAAGAATCACAGATTAAGGCCAGCAAGGCCAATAAAAACTTCACACCTAACACTGGTGGCCAATTTCAAGCCTCCAAATGAACCGTTTTCCTTTGAAGGGTGCCCGTGGAAGCTGGGAGGGGCGAGTTCCTGACCATTGGGATGTGCCCGAGGTCAACCATCTGTCCCTGTCCCCACCGACACACTTCTCGCTCAGATGTCACTGCGCTTACGCGTGTTATTCAAACTGTAATTGTCCAGCATGAAAATCAACATTTCACAGGCCAGGAGTACTTTGTAGGAACACCATTTCATAGGAATTCACGGGAGTTGGGTATCCAGTTTTCATTAAAAATACCATTAGCAATTTAGGTACTTGATTCTCTGGAAAGCTCCGTTCTGGAGAACTGTGATTTTTTTTTTTTGATCCAAATTCTAGAAATGTTGTCATTGTTCTTCTGCTTCCATGTTTACCTTGAGCAAGGCTTGCCACGTTACCAAAAAGTTAAAGTTTGCAACTGGACTTACACAGTACGGTAGATTTTGTGAATAATAGCAGTATTCTCTCATGAAGAAGTGATATATTTTAATGGAATTCTTTTTCGGAACCAAGTACAACGTATTGCAATTGATATTTCTCTTGAAACATTTTTGACATACTTGTGACTGTATTTTTCTTTTTGATTGTGTTAACAGTATAAAATTCAATAAAAGAGAGGGTTTGTTTCTAATTTGTGACATCTGTGATCTTTCTGTTCATCTGTTACCCCTGTTGTAAAAGATGGAGATGGCAGATGGCAAAACCACTCTTTAAAGTGAACTAAATAACCACTAACGCAGCGTAACTAAGACTCCTTCCTTGTTTGAGGTCTGACTTACCTATGACTGAAGTCAGAAACTCTTGACACTAAGCGGACATAGGGTCTGTTTTCCAAAAGCCTTTATAAATTCTCTCGTGCCCTTACAGCTGGACCCCGTTCACCTTAGACATAATGCTTATCCCGCCTGAATTAAGCGGACTACCTGCATGAACAAAAGAGGTTAAGCGTGCAATTTAATCGGGGTTGGGGGGGGGGAAATGAAACCTCTGAGTAATCACATCAAGAATGCCCTGAGTAACAAACCAAACTCGTTTGAATCCAAGGCGTCGACATCTGGAGGTGGATTCAGGTGCTCTCAGTACATGCAAATCACTTCACGAGAACTTCTGACTCTTGCTGTTCTGTTAAATCGGCACTGCTTCCTATGGCACACATTAAAAACATCTGCAACCTTTTTTGCTGGGTCGGGAAGTCTGACAGCAGAAGGCACACACAAGTGCTGTCACGGCAGAGTATGATCCCATTACTCGGTATTAGTGAGAGCTTTGTACATGCAGAAGTATGGATATGCTATTTAATAAAACAGACCCATGATTTATTTTCATTAAAATCCATTAAAACACGATTTATTTCCATGTTTTCAATTTGACAATGTGTTCTAATACAAGGTTTGGGTTTTTTTTTTCTTAAAAAAGGAGTTGTCTTGCGCCATGTGCAATGGGACAACCCCCCGTTATTTATATCTGTGCAGGATAAATGGCTTTTTCACTTGCAACGTATAAACTAGGAATTAACAGCGCAAACAGGACTTAATCTGTTTGTGTTGGAGTTAAATAAGAATACGAAGAAGATACAGCAACCAGCACACTCTTCCTTATATCATCTAATTTTTATTTTTGTTTTCTTTTAGGTCGGAAGGCAGCCTATTAAGAATTAAAATGTACTAATGAAAAATCTGTAGGAGCACTAGATGAAAACACAATTGATCAAGTCTTAATTAGCCTAAAAAATTGACACGGTATTTCATTGGATACATCACAGAAGGCAAATTCTACAAAGATACTCTGATGCTTTTTTTTTTTAATTATCTCTCTGCATTTTCATTCTTTACACTGCAATCAAACTTTCTGCAAGGAAAGACTTAGCACATGTTAACGCGTGGGCACATCATCCTCATCCTCACTACATCTTACACAATCCAAGCGTCGTGCCACGCCGCCCCATCTGCCTTAGGAAAAAGAAAAAAACCAAACCAAAAAGCAGAAATTTCCACCTAGCGTTTCTTGAAACACCACCTCTGAGAAATCACCACACTCGCAAAACACAAATGAAATACCAAAATCAGAAAACACACTCCAGCTTTACAAATTGGGCGTAGCTCCTGAGACAAGCTCCTCTGCTCTGTTTAGATGATGGGGTAACTCCTGTAACTAAGCGGGGCTTGGCTTGTCCTGCAACTACAGATAAAAACTACTGATACACTCCATGATGGATCAATTATTAACTTCCATCCTTAAGTCCATTGCCGGGGGGGGGGGGGGGGGGGGGGAGCACATTATAACTGTTTACCCAACAGCGCTGGCTTTCTGTTTCAAAATCAGTACAATCTGTTGATGACGGGGTCACATACTGGAATGAATGGGGTCACTGCCCTACATCTCTAAACATGAGTTCAAATGAGAGATGAAAATCTCTTGTCTTTTCCGGAAAAATAAGAATTAAAAAAAAGCCAACCCAAACCCCCAGCAGGTGCAGCTCTCCCCCTGCGGCTGCTAAAACCTGTTCAGCTCAGAGGTAACAGCTCATGCTTCGGTTCCTACAATCAATGACCGTGGAAACCAGTGGTGCTTGAAGACAACACCTGTTTAGCTGATGGCCGTTCATTTCCCACTCACCTACACAGGCTGCTAAAGGTTGGATCCCGGCAACCTTTTGGGGAAAGATAATAAATACGGAAAGATGCTTTTGTGCCTGATGCGTTGCCGAAGCTACCGTCACTGTAGGAGCCGACAGTTTGAAGTGTCTAGCTAGTGCCTAGCTTTAAGGAGCCACCTTTGGATCAATCACAGAATCCCATGGGGTTGGAAGGGACCTCTGGAGATCATCTAGTCCAACCCCCTGCCAAAGCAAGGCCACCCAGAGCAGGTCCCACAGGAACGTGTCCAGGTGGGTTTGAATGTCTCCAGAGAAGGAGACTCCACCACCTCCCTGGGCAGCCTCTTCCAGGGCTCTGCCACCCTCACAGGAAAGAAGTTCCTCCTCAGGTTTAAGCGGAACTTCTTACATTCAAGTTTGTGCCCATTTCCTCTGGTCCTGTCCCTGGGCGTCACTGAAAAAAGACCACCCCATCGTCTTGACACCCTCCCCTTAAGTATTTAAAAGCATGACTTAAAACAAGCAAGTATTTCTAGGCATGATTTATAAGCATCCGTTAGTTGGTGAACTGGAGAACACCACAGCACACCGGAGCCAGCAGAAGTTAAAATTTTGCAGCGACGGATTATTTGAGAAAGCGAAACGTGAACTTTTAACCTGGTGACAACGCGAAAACACCTGCAGGTTTCAATACCCCGAGAGGCAGCAGGCACCGCCACCCGCCCCGCTCCTGCTCACTGACTGCTTTCTGCCGCTTTTCACCCCAAAAAAGCGCCGCTCCCGGGCTCCGCTCGCACACAAGCCGAGAGGTGACAGCCCCCGCCTTCTCCATCCCAAGAAGGATGCAGAAGCCGCCTTCGGGCGCTCTCCTCCTGTCCAGCCCGGGGACCCACAACCCCGGCGGTGGTACCGCCGCCCCTCTCCAGCCCCGCACCCGCAGCGACGACGCCTTGAAACCCTAAGCCCCCCGTCCCCTTAAACCCTCCTGGGAACTACCACAGGGCTTTCCCGGGGAAAACGGCGCCGAAAAAAACACCAAACCCCACACGACTCCCCTAGAAAACCCCTTGCCGCCGAGCCGACCCCGACCCCGGCCCCGCTGCTCGCCCCCCCACCCCGCCACCTCAGGGTCCGTACTCACCCGCGGGGGGCTCCCGGCCGCCGCCGCTCTCTCTCCGCCGACCGCCTCGCTCGCTGCCGGGCCCCTACGTGAGCGGGGCGGGGAGAGCCCCCGCCGCCCGGCCCGGCGAGGCGAGGCCGCGCCCACCCTCCCTACGTGCGGCTCGGCAGCCACGGCCCCCTCCCCGCCCGCCCGCCGCCTACGTGTGAGCCTGCATGCGGGGAGCGGGCGGCTGCGGAGCTCGGAAGGCCGGGGGCGGAGGGGGGGGGGACGGACGGGGACGGCCGGTGGATGAGCCCCTGGACCGCCGCGCTCGCTCAGGGGGAAGCGGGGCTCCCCTCAGCCGCCATGAGGCCCGCTCCTCGCCTCCCGCCACCGTCCCCCTTCGCCGGGCCCGGCTGGGCGGGAGAGTGGCGGCGCCTCACGTCCCCCCAGGGAGCGCGGGTCCCGCTCTTCCCTCAGCGGACCCCGCTCCTGCCGGATGGCCCGGCTGTGTGGTGTGGGGGGGTGTGCTGCTGAGGGAACAGGGGCGGGCAACGCCGAAGCCCCGCTCCCCACCGGCATCTCCAGCCTCCCCCGGGGCTGCCGAACTGATCACAGGATCCCATGGGGTTGGAAGGGACCTCTGGAGATCATCTAGTCCAACCCCCTGCCAAAGCAGGGCCACCCAGAGCAGGTCCCACGGGAACGTGTCCAGGCGGGTTGGAATGTCTCCAGAGAAGAAGACTCCACCACCTCCCTGGGCAGCCTCTTCCAGGGCTCTGCCACCCTCAAAGTGAAGAAGTTCCTCCTTATGTTTAGGTGGAACTTCTTACATTCCAGTTTTTGCCCATTTCCTCTTGTCTTATCCCCGAAAAAAAGGCCAGCCCCCTCCTCTTGCCACCCTCCCTTGAAGTATTTATAAGCATTGATCAGATCTCCCTCAGCCTTCTCTTCTCCAGACTAAAAAGACCCAAGTCCCTCAGCCTCTCCTCGTAAGGGAGATGCTCCAGGCCCCTCATCATCTGCTGCACCCTCTCCAGCAGTTCCCTGTCCTTCTGGAACTGGGGAGCCCAGAACTGGTCCCAGTGCTCCAGATGGGGCCTCCCCAGGGCAGAGCAGAGGGGCAGGATGACCTCCCTCCACCTGCTGCTCACACTCTTCCTGATGCCCCCCAGGATGCCATTGGCCTTGTTGGCCACAAGGGCCCATTGCTGGCTCATGGCCATCCTGTTGTCCACCAGGACACCCAAGTCTTTTTCCTCAGAGTTGCTCTCCAGCAGGTCACCCCCAACCTGTCCTGGTGCAGGGGGTTATTCCTCCCCAGGTGCAGCCCCCTGCCCTTGCCTTTGTTGAAGTTCCTCAGGTTCCTCTCTGCCCAACTCTCCAGCCTGTCCAGGTCTCTCTGGATGGCGGCACAGCCCTCCATCATGTCAGCCACCCCTCCCAGTTTTGTATCGTCAGCAAATTTGCTGAGGGTACACTCCATCCCCTTATCCAGGGAGATACCTAATATACCTGGTACCTAAGGCAGATTTTATGTAGTTTATAAATGGTTAAACTGTAGAGAATCTTCTTTTAGAGAAGAAATGTAGCTATTTTAGCAACCATCCCAACTGGTTTCCAGGACCCAGTAAGATAAGGAAGGACGTCTGTGGCCCTGAGGATGTGGTGACTGAAGACAGGGATGCAATAAATACAGACACTGTCTGACAAACAGATGGCAGCAGGGAGATCATTAGTTTTAATGATCAATTAAGCAGTTAGAATGTTTTGCCAACATGAAAACTGAGCCAAAGGATGGGTGAAGAAGATGGAGTAAGAAACAACCCTTGCTCGAAATGAGGACCACCAGAAGGTGCGACTGCACATGCCCAAAACCTCATTGTAATATGTATATAAATTCTCAGAAATGTAATGAATATGCTAATGTTTTCTTGGAATTACATTGAATATGTATACATTTTGTGTGTAAATTTAATAACAGTATTCAGGGTGCACCATAGGAGGAGCGATCCCCCGGTGCCGCAGTATGGAATGCCTGCTTTCTGAGCTTTACATTGACTCTTAAAAAGCTTTACCCGCCGGTTTGCGGACACGGTTCGGCGGCGGCTGCCCGGTGGAGCCCACCGGACCGCTCTTTGCCGCCCAAACCCTTCCCTCCCTCGGGCTAGTCCCCCGGCGGAGCACCCGGGGCCGGCCAAGGACCCAGCCGGCCCTCTCCAGGGCGAGGGGACACGGAGGGAGGGAAATCCTGTCAGCGGCGGGAAGATGGCGGCCCCGCTCCCTCAGGGAGAAGCGCGAGCCGCGTCTCCGTGGTAACGCAGGCTGCGCATGCGCGGGAGGCTGCGCGGGCGCCCCGGGGGCGCTGTGAGGCGGCTGCGCACGCGCGCGGTGTGGTGGTGGCGGCGGCGGCGGGATGAGCTGGGTGGCGGGGCTGCAGGCGGACTGTGAGGAGCTGCTCGGCGCCTTCCAGGAGGCCGACACCGTCCGCTTCGAGCGCTTCGCTGAGCTGTGGCGGGAGCGCCGGTTCCACACCATCTTCTAGTGAGTGAGGGGGTCCTGCCCGGCCCGCCCGCCTGCCTCCGGGGTGTCTCCTCGGCGGCCTGGCCCGCTCGAAAGGCGGGGAGCTCGGCCCCCCCGTTCGCGCTCCTCTGGCCGTGCCCGGCTTCAGGGAGCCCGCCTTCCCCCTCCCGAAGCCGCTGCTGAGCTCCCCCCATGGTTATACAGGGGACCTTAAAGGGGGGGTGCCGGTGAGCCACGTCTCCCTTCAGGCTGGCGTTTGGGGCCTGGCCGGTGTGTGGGTGAATGGCAGCGAAGCATCAGTCCCCGTGTAATACTGGAAAACAGGTCAGTTTGTTTTGTGCGTCAGTAACGCGTGTGATTTGGACACTGACGTATCAAGGAGCCTGTGGCAGTTCTCCTGACATTAAAAAATATGATTGCAGGACACTGCATTTTTTCACTAATTTAGAATAGATTTTCATGCAGTACCGTGTGAGAGCTTAAGGTCTGTCTTTGAAGACTTCCCAGAACTTGAACCCTATGATAGTATGTCATAAAATACCTAAAGCTTGTTTCTCGATTATGAATTTTCTGAAGCCTGCACTTTTATATTTACTTGCTTCAATGTGCTTCCGTTTTGTTTACTTCAGTGGTAGAATAAGAGCTTTGGAGAGGAATAAGCTCACAAAGAAGACTTTAGAACTGGCGCAGCAGTACTTCTTGCCCCCGTACGCTTTCCAGATCCGAGTTGGTGCTCTGTACCTTTTGTATGGGCTCTACAGTACACAGCTTTGCCAGCCAAAACAAAAGGTAATTGTGCTTGCGGTTTTATTCTCAGGAGACACTAGATATAAGATACATTATATACCTCTGTCTGGTTTTCTGTTCTAAATGGGTAGGGCTTTCTTAAACGTATTTAGAATCAGGTAGTCCCTTTGGAAAGGCAGCCTTTCACACACCTGAGGGTTTGAGAACTTACATGGCAGTGCCTGAAATATTGCTTATGCCTCCTACATTGTAGCTGTGGTCTCAGAAATCTTGTTTGCCAGATAGGAAGTTTTTCTCTTGTCAAAAATGAAAATGACTAGCTTTCAAAATGGGAACAGAGAATGTGCTCATCAGCTGTAGGTTGAATTCCTTTACAGCCCCTATTAGTCCTTAGAATTTCAACAGGTTGAAGACTGGCTGAATTATTCCCAATTCCTGTTGATCAGAAGAAGTGAAATTTGTAAATAGGTTGAAAGGATGAATGTCTGAATGATGAGTCTCCTTGCTGCATTTATGACGGGAGACCAGTATATGAAAGAGTTGGAAACTCAGTGCAAGTACAAGTGGTTTACTTGAAAACTGTGTGATGTGTGTTGAGTCCAAATTCTTTAAATGAGAGTTTTAAGTATTCTATAACAATGATGTTGCGTCCCATATCTTAACTTCAGAGGAGTCAACGTGTTTTATGGAGCTGAATTTAAGGAATTTTAATCGGTTGCTGTATAGCAACTGTTAGGGAGTCCAGGAATTATTGAAGCAGCTAACTTAGGTAGAGAGAAAACGAAGTGGGCAGAGTACATGGGAGAGGAAGGAAAGCATGAAGATAGAGATACTTGCAGTAACATTTCACTGGCAGCTAGTCATGTATGAGTATTATTTCGTCGTCATCATCTGGTCAGTGGGAGTCTCCTAGGTGCGTGTTGTTTCAGGCATCCTGGAATGTGAAGGCTTAATTTTTTCAAACGACAAAGAGGATTTGTGTTCCGTGTCACTGTCAAAGAAAGTAACTGCAGCGAGAATATTTAACACAACGATATAATAAGCTTATCTGCGTACAATTTTGATAGAAGTGACAAATGTTATAGTAGGATCCTTTCTGTGATTCTGTGATCGTGTGATGTTACACCCTAGACATTCAAGTACTGTGCGTAGTATAACGTGATCACAGTAGTCAGCTGAATCCATTTTTTATTTGCTGAAAAGTGCATGTCCATATGACAATATATAACTCTTTTGTTGCAGATCAGAATCGCACTCAAGGATTGGCCTGAAATCACAAAGTTTCAACAGGATTTGATAGACTCCCAGCATTATGACGCAGCGTACATCTTTAGGACACTGCGGCTTGCGAGAGCGTTCCATTTCACAGCAATGCCAAAGCTAGTGAGTTAATACATTATGACTTACCATTTTTAATAAATATTCTTCAGCTTTCAGTGGCTGACAGTTCAACAGCACTCACGTTTAGTTTAGCCTTGAGGCTGTGGTGAAATACAATGTGTCTTGCTTTATGTAGCCAGGTGTGTGACATAAAGCTTAGAGGATGTTTGAATGTAGCATGCTTATCACCTGAAAATATTTTTTCAGTATCTGATGTTTTTATTAGATTTGAGATGTATTACCATTTGTGGAAATGACGCTGGGTGCTGCATTAAATTTTTGACGAGGGAATAATTTTTGAAAAATCCTGACTGAGCACTTGACAGTGAAGCTGCATGCTTTTGTTGATGAGATGGTTTTATGCCTTTCAGCAACAACCTCTTGATTGTTGGATACGCAGTAAGAATTCTGAAGAGGAGGTGCCATTTTAATTTTGCTTTTAGATTACAGAATATTGTCTCTTGCTTTAGCTAAACTACAGAACTAAGAGGAAGATTCAGGAAAACGAATTTAAAGAAGAATTTAAGGACCCAAGTAACAGAGTAAACACCCTCATCACTAATGATGTACTGGAGGTACAGTAACTTTTAAACTACAGAGTTTAAAACAAAGTTTTACACTGGTGTTTGTTTTTTGGCTTTTTGTGGTGTTTGGTTGTGTTTTTTTCTTATTGTGTTGTCCAAGAGCTATAACTTCTTTAATTAGCACAGTCTTGTCCTTTGTAAGTCTTCTTTTGGAATCCAGACTAGGGTAGTAGTCTGTGCCAGCAAGTTAATTGGACACTCTGAAACACAACATTTATTTTGGAGGAATTGTGGTACCTTTCCCAATACTGAAATATGCTCTAACGTTTTGTGGTTCTGCCACAGTAAGATGTGAAAAGGGAAGGGTATAAATGGTAAATTGTCACTTGGGCAGAGAAGAATGGAAAATGGCAGGTAGGGGGAAGCATGTTAGTTTTGATGTGTCTGCAGGTTGCAGCTGGAGGCTTGGCACTTGTGGTTAATGTGACTTTACTTACCTGCAAGTTTATAGCGTTCTCTAATCTTTATTTCCCCTTCTAAAGCTTGGTTTTGTTTAATATGTAATACATTTTTATAAAAAAAAAATGAGTCATTCAAGCCAGGCATAGGTTCTTTCATTGTTCATTATGAATCAGTAATAGATCTTTGTTTACAGGTTTTTCCAGTTGCTGCTAGCAAATATGCATCATCAGTAAGGTTGGCTACAGTGGTACAAAAATCAGCAATCTCTGAAATGACAGGGTGAGAAGACCTTCCCCTAAAGGAGGAATTACATTTCTTCCTCCAAAGAGATGAAAATAGGCCACCGTATCATAATGAAACCTCAACCCTGATCTTTATTATCACTGGGACTTCCTTCTTAATTTAAATAATGAATGATACTCTTTCTTCTTTTGCTTATTTGGCGGACTGGTTGCACAATGCTAGGTAGCAGTATTGCTAGGATCCCTAAAACTGTTCTGAAACAAACAGAATCTGTTTCTAACACTCCTGCTGGTTCACTGGTCTCCTCAGAATGGTTTGTATAAACCTGGTTTTGCTCATTGAGCACTAAAATTGCTTTACTGCTGGAATATTTTCTTTTTTTTTTTTGCTGAAAAGAGTCTGTTTTGTTATTTTAGGAACTGATGAATATTCATGACCACTATCAGAAAATGAAGTGTGTCATTTCAGCTGACAAATCCCAGCCAGACAAGGCCCTGAGCTTGATAAAAGATGAATTTGTAATTACTCTTAAAGACATAACTTTGGAACATCAGGAATGGCAACAGAAGAGAATGGTAGGTAATATCAGCCATTACAAGGTGGTAACTTAGCAGATTGTCTGAATGCGTAAAAACTCTCTTAGTTACCTCTGTGCATAATTCATGAATCTCAGGCTTAAGTAGAAGCAACTGTAGCACTGAAGACATGAAATGAGGCAGAGTTATGATATGGGCAGAAGGACATGGACTTGTACTGCCTCTGTGATAACATAAGTGGTTGCTGGGAGGCAAGCCCTGGAAGATGTAATTTTTGGGCAGTATCCACATGGGCATACCCAGATGGAGGGTAGCGGTCAACAGCTCCATGTCCAGATGGAGATCAGTGATGTGTGGTGTCCCTCAGTGATCTGTACTGGGACCAGTACTGTTCAATATCTTCATCAGTAACATAGACAGTGGGATCGAGTGCCTCCTCAGCAAGTTTGNGAGGGACCTGGACAGGCTGGAGAAATGGGCCCATGTGAACCTCGTGAGGTTCAACAAGGCCAAGTGCAGGGTCCAGCACCTGGGGCAGGGCAATCCCTGGTATCAGTACAGGCTGGGGGATGGAGGGATTGAGAGCAGCCCCGAGGAGAAGGAAATGGGGGTTCCACCCCCCTTGGTGGGTGAAAAGCTGGACATGAGCCGTCAAGGTGTGCTTGCAGCCCAGAAGGCTAACTGCACCCTGGGCTGCATCAAAAGAATCACAGAATCTTAGTGGTTGGAAGGGACCTCTGAGATCATCGAGCCCAACCACATAAAAAAAAACAAAAACAAAAACCAACAACAAACCAAAAAAACCCCACAAACCACACCAACAAACACCACCAAAAACACCACCCACCAACTAAATCCCACACCCACGACCCCACCCACAACACCCCACCACAAACCAATAATCTTGGGCACTAGAGCATGCCCTGAAGAGCCACGTCTACACGTTTCTTAAAAGAAGCGTGGCCAGCAGGGTGAGGGAGGTGATTCTCCCCCTCTGCTCTGGTGAGACCCCACCTGGAGCACTGAGTCCAGCTCTGGAGTCCTCAACACAGAAAGTACATGGACCTGTTGGGGCGAGTCCAGAGGAGGCCACGAAGATGCTCAGAGGGCTGGAGCATCTCTGCTGTGAGGACAGGCTGAGAGAGCTGGGGTTGTTCAGCCTGGAGAAGTCTCCGTGGAGACCTTAGAGCAGCCTTCCAATATCTGAAGGGGGCTACAGGAGAGCTGGGGAGGGACTCTTT
>QJSC01007846.1:731524-887888 GCA_003697955.1 Calidris pygmaea | reverse complement strand
TTTTTTTTTTGGTTTTAAATTGCATTGTTTTCTGTTAAGCTGTGAGCATTCGTGACTGTGATAGCTCTTGGATGCTTGCAATAAAAAGCTTGCAATAAAAGCCCCTCTTTCACATAAGGAGGGGAAATAGCTGTATTTTCTGGCCAAACTCCCTTATGGTTACTCCTGAGCGTGTTAGTGATTTATTTTTTTTTTAATGCTACAGAATTCTCTCGTGTTTTATTTACCTGCTTATTTCAGTTTCAAATTTGAATTAGATGTGAAAGTTCAAATTTGATTTTTCATGTCCTGGTCTTAGTGAAAGCAACCAAAATTATGCTCTGTCTTTTTAATGTAATTTGAACCTTTTTTTTTTTTTTTTTTAAAGTATCAGTTTGGCAGTATTCTAATATAGCTCTAATTATAGAATTATTGCTGTAGTGAGATATTGCTGAAGTAATTGTCTGATTTCACGTTTCAATATTGCTATAATAGAACATGGAAATGTTTTCTTACTGATCTTTTTGTTCTTTGCAGGGTTCTGAAAGAGCAAGTGCATTGGCTAGAATCAAATACAGGTCTTACTCTGCGGTTGTTGAGGTAGGTATAAGATTTGATGATAGGGGTATTTAGTTAGGGATATTTATTTAAAAATAAATACCAGTTTAATGTAAACGATGGCTGCAGAAGGAATGGGTTAAAATTGCGCTCTGCAATTCAGCCTTCGAATGTTCTGGTGAAACCTGAAGTTCTTATTCTTGTTAGATTTATGGGAACAATGAAGATATGGTCTATTCTTGGGGGAGTTCAATGTACAAGGTATCTTTTAATGTCTACGCTCTTTTTTTTTTTAAGTAGATGGAATTTTAAACAGATGGAATAAAATACTTGCGAGTTTAATTGCTCAAATTCCTTGAAGCTTAAATATTGGAATCTCCGAAGACGCTTGCAAAAGTAGAGCTTGGGAGTTGGGAGTCAGATGGGAGTTCTTGGAAACATTATTTCTATAACTTCTACTTTAAAAATATTCTTGATTTTTCTTTTTTATAGCAGGCCTATGATAAACATTACATCTTTCCTTGTTTATTAAAATATCTTGTTGGAAAAATGCATTATTAAATAAAATAGAGATCTGTAATGTACAACAGATCAGACTTGTCAATATGCAGTGATAATGTTTTCTAGGCATCTAAACAAAATATGATAGTAAAGAATCTTTGTGATGCCACAGTTTTTCAAAGTGTTCTTTTGCTTGCACACAGCAGGGCAGGTTGATGCCAACAGAGGGTGGTTTGAGAATAAAGGAATGTTTCATTACCTGTTTTTTAAGTGACACATCCATTAAATCATAGAAAGGCGTTGTCCTGTTAAACTGAAGAACAGTAGCTAGTGGGAATCTTCCTTCTCTCTCTCCCTGCTTTCTCCACCCTGACATATGAAGAAGTTGATGCCTCTGGTCCTTGCTGACTTGTGGCATACAGTAATACATGGCTGTAGCATTTTAGCTTTCTTGCATCATTCCTGTGTGTGTTTTGGTTCTAAGGCTTCCAAATCCAGAAGACATCGTCAAGTAAAATTAGAATCTTCTGAATCAGGCTCGAATTATGGGAAATCCCCAAGCCGGAGTAAAAAAAACAGTAGGAGACCACAGCCAGCAAGGACAAGAGATGCTGTGGAAATCAAAGGTATTTCTCTGTTTTCTTCATGGATCTGGAGAGACTGCAAAAGTTTATCCTTTGCTGTGCTAGCTGAGGCAGCTGGGTTAAATCTCAGTGTTGATTAGCAGAGGTAAAAGATTAAAGAAATATTTTGTGATACCAGTATTGTAATTGAACCTTTCTGTTTTCCACAGTCTGGTCAGGTAAAAAGGCAACGTGAGAGCATGCAGTTTATAGGTAATCTGAAGTCTTATACACAGTCCTGCTAATTTTACTCTGGAAAATCATGTCCTTGGAAAAGCATGTTCTGTGTGGCAGTGTCTTAGGTTTTCCTGTTGCCGTACAACAGACATACTGGATATTAAGATATGTGTCTAACTTTTTCTTCTTTTGTCAGATAGGCTGATTTTCACCAAAAAGTTAGCTTCAAAAATAGGAGCTATCTTGTAATTTTCATAGTTAATACTATCTCCATGAAATCCAAAGTAAACCTTACCTGTTTCTATTCTATTCCTGGGCTCTTGAAGGAATATTCTCTAATATTTCTGAAAAGAAAATGCTATCAATGTCTTAATGACAATGCTTTGTAAGGCTGGTACCTCCACTATCACATCAGTCATTCTGCTCCATCTGATACTTCTTATTTATTTTATACTTTATTACTGAAATTTTTATTATTTTCATGTGAATTCAAATACTTTGTCAATAACAGATGCAGTTTCAGAACTCATTTCAAATTGTTTTCTTAATCCCACCATTGCTATTATTATATTCTAACAGGGTAAGATTTATTTAGCTTGTAGCTAGACTTAACTTTTACCTTCTTGACTAGATTTTTTTTTTTTTACTCCTGTGACTTGTTTTTTCTGATTCTGTTCTGTAATTCTATTTTATTTTTCTTGATAATGGATATTTCAGCTAGGAATAAAAACAATTTTAAGGAGCAAACCTTTGTTTTTTTGAAACCAGGTACAGAGTTCTTAAGTCCAGTGTCTGAGACCTTTTTTCTTAATTGGAAAGTGCACCCTGGAAGGAAATAGTTTTAACTGCTTGTATTTCATACGGTTCTGGGTTATTTATAAATAACAAGAAGAAATATTATGGAATATGAAATGTGAGTGCCTGTAATCTCCCCTTGAATCCTGTGGGAGGAATAGAATTTTGTGAGTGACAAGAATGACTGGGTGAATGTGGATGAAAATGCTTTTAAGAAAGAATGAATAAGTGAGGATACGGTGAACATTTTTAAAAGGAAACTGGACTGGGAGCTCCTTTCTGCCTCAGAGGAGGAGTTTGGGAAAAAAAAATTATTTACCTGATGCAAAGCTCTTAAATAAATATCTTTTTCTTTTCTGAAAGAAATCAAGTCTCGGAACCTGAGGTCTGACTAGTTTCGACATGAGTTTAATGTAAGACCTGGGGTGAGGGTTCTTTGTTAGATCAAAAGAGGAGGTGAGGAAGGAAAGGCGGATCAGGCTATCTATCTCAGGTCTCTGTTGGAGAGATCCTATCTAGTGTTGCTGATCTTTGGTGTATCTGAACTGTCCAGTGATTTATTTAGTTAGTTGTTTCACTTTCATAGCATTTATGTCACCTGGATTGGTGCAATTTTTTGCACATACTTTCCAGGTATTTGCACATCCCTATTTATGCATCTCTCTCTTTTTTTTTTTTTTTTTTTTTTTTTTTTTTTTTTTTTTTTTTTTTTTTTTTTTTTTTTCCCAAGACTCTCTTTAGATCTCTTTATCTTCCGGTTCTAAAAACATGGGAAATAACTTTCCTGAAGGAAATCATCTTTCTGATATCTAGCTTTCAAACTGATAGAAATTGCTCTGCCATTTAAGTTCATTTTAAAGGTTAAATGAAATTGAAGAGAAAAATAGTTTTAAATAAACTTTACTTTGAAGGCAGTGATTTCATTTCGAAGTTCCAAAGGCTTACTTAAGCTTACAAAAGCTGACAGTTTTTCCTAAAAATGTATCTGCAGGTGAAATGCAAGTGGCAAAGGAAACTGTTACTCGGCATATCGGGATGCCTGTAATCACAGAAGAAGAGAACCCAGATGAAGAAGGTAGAATTGAAATTCTAACAAACAGGCTCTCTACTATGCTGTATTTTTTTGAAACTAAAGCTGATGTTTTGGACCATGTATTGCTGCCTGGCAGAAGCTAGATTAGTTTTTAGCCTGTAAGTGGTTGCATGAAAATTGAAGCTTCCCTCTGAGCACACTACCGTGTGGCAAAATCCTGAGAGTCGTGGTTTTTTCCATGTAGATTTGCATTATAGCGTGTTCAGAGTTAAAATTGGTCCAGTTCAAAGGAGACTCACTCTTCTGTAACACAAATCTGGCTTGAAGAGTTCCAGTGTGTAGGGAAAAGTGATTTTTCAGTCATTCTCCCACATACAGAAGATACCTGTCCTAGTAGCTCTGGGAACTTAGGTAATTTGCACTCGAGGTTAGAATAGCCCTTGCTGCCTTCAACTTTGTGGAAGTGAAGGGACATAGAAGTTTTCCCTCGAGCCTTGGTTTCAGCTGGGCAATGCATGAAGGATTAGGTTCCAGTACAGGGGTACAGTAACAGCATCTTCTGCTATATTAGAAATTGTCTGACATAGCTGGGGTGGGATTCTGGGAACCGTGGCAGAAGAAGGGATGACTTTGCTATCGCTCATGTTACTGGAAGTAATGTAATTTTTAGATGGAAGCAATGGTGAAGCGGGTTTCTCAAAGCTGATTGGTGGAGTTGCTCTACAGAAGCATCAAATGCGTATAGTCCAAATTAAGATATTAGATGATTTTGAACTGCTCTGCGACTTGGAAGCTTCAGGGTCTATTTTCTGTATCCCTTGAGGAGAACATAAGCACCATGGCACAGACACCGTACAAAGAAAGTTGCATCCTGTGGAGGTACCTTATTTAGCTGCACTCTAGGAAGAGTCCAGTGTGCTGCTGCTTTGCTGCCATCCCTCAAACGTGGGTAGTGTTCCCCGGAGAGGAGTTGGCCAGCTAAAGGCGTGATTTCCACTGGCAGCTCCAGCTGGGAAAGATGGGCCTTGCTTACTTAGTGGAAGGCAGACTTGATAGACCAGGGGTGCTGGTCCTTAACCTGGAAGAGTAGGATTTAATTAAATTGCTTAAAGGCATAGCAAAGGGTTAAATATAACTTCTGGAAAGCTTTAATGACATAGATGAGTGTGAGGAGTATATCTTTTGGGGTTAATGTGTTATTCAAAACTGTATGTAATGGAAGGATATTTCATACAAGGGAGCATAGTAACTATTAAAATACATTTATAGTGAGGTAGCACATATCTGCTCTTTTTAAAAGCAAAAGAGCATCTTGTACTGAAATGAGATTACATTCTCTGATAACCTTTGTTGTAGACAGTGTGAATTTGTTCAATTTTTAGATCATCAGATTGAAGGCCCAGTGGTGCGTTTAATATTGTACTTTATTTACTTACTTTCCCTTCAAGTTGTTGTGGACAAAATGTTTCTTTCTAAATCAGGAACATTCTTCATTTCTCAGAATTTGTCAGCAAATTCTGAAGCATTAATAATACCCATAAGCAATCTCTTCAGGTATTTTGGGCTTAATTTTTTAAGTATTCCATTTTTCAAATTCATAATAAAATCTTAAAGGTGTTCATGAGGTGTAGAAAGCTCTCAAGACTAAGTAAGTTTTGGAATACAGTATTTTGCTCATCAGTAGAATTTTAGTTGGTATTGAATGCTAGTGTGCTATAGAATGTGGAAAAATGGGGTTTTTTTCATATTTAAAACCATGGGGAGAGGGTTTGGGAGGGGATCTCACCAGCTCATCTAATTAATTTCTTTTGCTGGGCAGAATTAAGTCCACATTAATCATTCCCATCAACAGAAAAATCTCTTTATTTCCTTTCAGAACTATCTCTCCCCAAGAGGAAAAGAAGATGTTAGAGGGTTCCGTTGGAGAAGCACTAATGTGAATTTAATGACGAAACGTAAATGTCAGAGGTAACACAAAGTGCTTGTTTTTGGATGCCTTTGAACGTACAACAAGAAGCGTCTGGGACAAGAACCGCAGGTGATGCTGGAATACTGGTAGTGACTGGTATATCTTAGCTGTCTCATGGTACAGCACCTGATGCCTTGATTCACCTTGTGAAAGCCTCTCGTGGGAGACAAAGTTGCTGTGCCCTGTTTGAGATAGAAGGAGAAGATGGTTGCTCCTTGCGTTTGGTTTGTACGATGTGAGTTATCACTTGGAACTCGTGTTCATCTGCAACCATGTTTTTAGCTGAGATTGTTGAAAGAGCAGCTCACAAAATATTTGCCTGTTATGAGACATGTTTGGAATCGGTTATCTTTGAACACAAAATTAAGGTTACCGACTGTTTAAAATGAGTACAATAAATTATTTTTCACAGTTTACTTGCTCTGTTTGCCATTTCAGCAAATGTTTGTCGTGGTTTGATCCCACAGGTGTGGGAAACGAGCATGGCGATAAAAGCCTTTTACCGTACTTCTGCTGTACTCTGTCTCCAGCAGGTCTGGTATCAGTGGATATTCAAATGAAGAGACATCAAGTGAACTTATTAATTCACCGGATGCCCCTAAGCTGTACAAGGACAGGACTAGGATTCAAAATAATCATTATAAATTGGAGAGGGGATGTGGAAGAAGTGGGTGTGGAAATAAACATGAAGCTTATGACTGAGTACAGGTATGGAATGGGAAAATTATTGCGAGTCAACAGTACGGCAGAAAAAGCCAACAGACTGAGAGTCCTGAGCTGGGGTATTTTCTCTAAACAATAACAAGCACTAGAATTGGTGTCACTGTTCAGCCCTGCAAGGGTAGAGCCTTAAATACCCCCTTCTCACCATGACTGTTGAAGAAGAACGTGGATAGTTACTTGGTATCTTCTCCAGTTGATCATAGCTGTGCTATCAAGAAGGCCAAAGGACATGTCCTCTCTTACAAGAAGAAATATAAAATAGAAATTTGAAAGATTTCGAGTCTGCCAGGGGCTGAAACTGAGTGAATTTGTTTGGTAGGGTGACTCTCAAAGGCCAAAGGAATTGAAGTGCCTGTATCTAGAAGAAGAAATGCTAAATGGAAATATAACTGGTCTGAATATGAAATGGACCTGAATGCGTTAGTTGGTAAGAAGGAAGGGGCCTAAATGATAAACAGGTTGGACACTGGAAAATCTAATAAGTTCCGGGATTGCACTCAGAACCTTGGTAACGGAAAAAGAGGAAACGCTGTAATAAAGGCAAAACCTTACTGTGTAGTAAACTGAATAATTGAATATTCTGTTACCAGCACAAACTCTGTGCATTCCTACTCCTAATTTTTGATGAGCAGATGCAGGAGACAAAGAGACCTCTTGAAGAAAACTTACCCCAGACTTTTTTTTTTTGGTAAAAATTGTCTGCTCGTCTCGGTGCAGTTAGGATCCTGCTGGTAGTGCTGCGTCTGTCAGGTTTGTCGCTGCCAGCTGCTGGAGTTGGTACGCAGCTGACAAAGCAGCTTTCTGGTGTCCTCACAGCGCAGGGGGTGGACAGCACTATGCGTGCAAGAGGGGAGCAATTTGGCTCAATTTGGAGATAAGGTGCAGTGGGCTACTCAACTCTGTTCTTGGTAAACCCCTGGATGTCTAAGAAAGGTGATAGGTGAAGAGGGAGGGTGCTTTGTAGGACACACCGTGACTACAGCTTCCAGTTCTTCACGGAGGAGTTTCTTCACTTGGGAAGTTGCTTAAGGATGAACTTTACAGCACCCGTGTTTCTAAGCAGGGAGGTTAAGCGAGGTCTTCCAGCTGCGTGGGGTTGAGTTCTTCCCTTGAAGAGGAAACTTAAAAGTGATTTCTTTTTGCCTATTCCCCTCCAACTTGCAGGTATCTTTCTCAAGGAAGCTAAAGATTAAACACAGCTACAAAAACTTATTTTTCACTTTCTCAACAGGCTATTTTCAGCTAAATTATTATTGTTTAATATATATGGAATGAGTTTATTTTAATATATATAAGGAATATGTTTAAAACTGCTCCCTGCAGTGGCACTTTTCATGACATGACAATCTTGTTTGCCTCTCCTTTTGTCTTTGAACTATCCCAAGATCCAAGTAGGAGAACTTTTCAGAATTTTTGATATTCAGTGACCTGAGTCTTCCTGAGCTCACTTCTGAAAAATGATTTGCACATCAACATGACTTTACTCTTCGCCTGACCCGTATCTCTCAGGACTGTAAACTCCACCAGTGTGTGATCGCTGCAGCCCAGCCTGCCTCCAGTCTTGTGTTGGTGACCAGTATCAGGTCCCTGCTGGTGGGGCTGTCTACCAACTGGCTTAAGAAGTTATCTTTGATGCACTCCAGGAATCTCCTGGATTGCCTGCACCTCCTCATGCTACTTTTCCAGCAGATGTGGGGGTGGTTGGAGTTCTCCAACAGAAGGAGAGCCTGTGAGCGTGATGCCTCCTGTATTACGAAAACGAGTGTTCTTTAATTTGTTTATAAATTATGTGGATGTAAAATGGAAGTTATACCTAAGTATAGACTTTGAACTGCTGACTATATGCAGTGGTAGTATTTCAAAACAGCCCTGAGGACTCGGGAGAAGAGACGGCACAACGTATTGGAAGGTGGTGTGAAGCCACTTAATCCCCTGAGTTGGATTTTTCTGTGAAATTTCGGACTCCTGCCCATGCCATGCACGGTCTTCCACGGGTGCAACCGCCTTTCATGCCTCACAGGATCACAGGATGCTATGGGGTTGGAAGGGCCCTCTGGAGATCATCTAGTCCAACCCCCTGCCAAAGCAGGTCCACCCAGAGCAGGTCCCACAGGAACGTGTCCAGGTGGGTTTGAATGTCTCCAGAGAAGGGGACTCCACCACCTCCCTGGGCAGCCTCTTCCAGGGCTCTGCCACCCTCACAAGAAAGAAGTTCCTCCTCAAGTTTAGGTGGAACTTCTCACATTCAAGTTTGTGCCCATTTCCTCTTGTCTTATCCCAAAAAAAAAGGCCAGCCCCATCCTCTTGCCACCCTCCCTTGAAGTATTTAGAAGCATTGATCAGATCCCCCTTCAGCCTTCTCTTCTCCAGACTAAAAAGCCCCAAGTCCCTCAGCCTCTCCTCGTAAGAGAGATGCTCCAGGCCCCTCATCACCTTTGTAGCCCTCTGCTGTGCCCTCTCCAGCAGTTCCCTGTCCTTCTGGAACTGGGGAGCCCAGAACTGGTCCCAGTGCTCCAGATGGGGCCTCCCCAGGGCAGAGCAGAGGGGCAGGATGACCTCCCTCCACCTGCTGCTCACACTCTTCCTGATGCCCCCCAGGATGTCATTGGCCTTCTTGGCCACCAGGGCCCATTGCTGGCTCATGGTCATCCTGTTGTCCACCAGGACTCCCAGGTCTTTCTCCTCCGAGCTGCTCTCCAGCAGGAGCCCCCAGCCCCCGGGCAGCGCTCCCTCCCCCGGCTCCCGGCGCTGCCCCGCGGCGGGCAGAGGCAGCGCCGCTCCTCCCCGCAGCCCCGGCTCCCCATCGACCCTCCCCACGCCCAGGCGGGGAGGCGCCGGGCGGGTCAGCGCGCTCCCTCTCCTCGCCGCCGGCCTCCCCGCCGGGCTCCGCCGCCATCGGGCAGCGAGGGGCGGGAAGGCCGGGCTGCCACCGCCGCCGCGGCCATGGCGACGGAGGGTGAGTGCGGGCGGCGCCCGGGGCGGGGGGCGGCCTCCCCCGGGAACGGGGGGGCTGAAGGCAGCGGCCGCGCCTTTCCCTGCTCGGCGCTGAGGGTGAGGGGCCGTCCCTCCGCCCGCCCGGGCTGAGGGGAGCGCGGCGCTGAGGGGGAGCGGCGGGGGACGGGCTCGGCGGGGTGAAACCGGGCCCTGCTGCTCCTGCGGGGACCCTCCGCAGGCTGAGCCGGGGCAGCCGGGCCCGGCTGGGCGGGAGAAGGGGGTGTGTGGGGTGTCCTCCTCCTCCTTCTTCTCCTCCTTCTCCTTAATGAGGCCTGGCGGCGCCGCCCGGGCCGGCTGCGGGCGGTGCTCCCTCTTCCCGCCGCCGGGGTCTCACCAGGGGGGGGTGGTGGTGGTGATGATGGTAGTAGTGATGTTGATGGTGATGGTAGTAGTGATGTTGATGGTGGTGGTTGTGGTGGTGGCGATGGTGGTGGTTGTGGTGGCGATGATGGTGGTCGTGGTGATGTTGATGGTGGTGGTGGTATAGATGAGAAGCTAGGCAGTGGGCACTTGCAGCCCAGAAGGCCAACCCCATCCTGGGCTGCATCAAAAGAAGCGTTGCCAGCAGGTCCAGAGAGGGGATTCGGCCACTTTGCTCTGGTGAGACCTCACCTGGGGTATTGTGTGCAGGTCTGGAGCCCTCAATACAGGAGGGATATGGACTTGATGGAGCAGGTCCAGAGGAGGGCCACTAAAATGCTCAGGGGGTTGGAGCACCTCTGCTACGAGGACAGGCTGAGGGAGTTGGGGTTGTTCAGCCTGGAGAAGAGGAGGCTCCGGGGAGACCTAATAGCAGCCTTCCAGTACCTGAGGGGGGCTACAGGAGAGCTGGGGAGAGCCTGTTTACAAAGGCCTGTAGTGACAGGACGAGGGGCAATGGCTTTAAGCTGGAGAAGAGCAGATTTAGATTGGAGATTAGGAGAAAGTTCTTTACTGTGAGGGTGGTGGAGCACTGGAACAGGTTGCCCAGGGAGGTGGTTGAGGCCCCATCCCTGGAGATATTCAAGGTGAGGCTCAACAAGGCCCTGGGCAACTTGCTCTAGTTGGGGGTGTCCCTGCTGACTGTGGGGAGGTTGGACTAGATGGCCTTTGGAGGTCCCTTCCGGCCTGGACCATTCTATGATTCTATGGTGGTGGTGATGTTGGTGATGGTGGTGGTGATAGTGATGGTGGTGTGTGCTGCCTGTGCCCTCCACATGGGAAGCGACGAGTAGGTGGGCATAGGCAGGTGGACACCAATTTTAGGAAGCATAAAGAGATATTCAAGGTGAGGCTTGACAAGGCCCTGGGCAACCTGGTCTAGTTGGGGGTGTCCCTGCTGACTGCGGGGAGGTTGGACTAGATGGCCTTTGGAGGTCCCTTCTGGCCTGGACCGTTCTATGGTTCTATACTAGGAAAGCCTGCTTTGTAGCTCCTAATGAACAGGTATTCTGGTAATTACAGGAGGCTTGCCATTATCTGTGCACTTCTTCACCTGTGGAGACTAGGAGTTGTTGGGTTTTCTGACCATGCCACAATACAATGATTTCAGGGATGGTTGCCTTCTGGTTTTGGGTTGATTAGGTTGTTGCCTGATGACAACTACCACCTTGGCTGCGGAGAGCAGATGTTTCTCTTAATATTTCCAATCCCAGCACTGGTGAGTTAAAACCTGAATTGCTACTGTTAGCCACAGTCCTGGTGATCTTCTCCTGATTTACTGTAGAAACACCAACATTAGGGCTTACTGAAGATTGCTAGGTTGATTTTACTGTATATTTTGTCAGGTTGGGGGAAAATAATTATGAGGGCCTTTAAGAGATGTCAGTATGGAACGTAGCAGTTTATAGGCTCTCAGGAGCAAAATCCTAGTCTTGAGCTTTTCAAAAAGGTTGGACTTAACGAGGAGCCTAATTTCTCTTTTCCTTTTGTCGTTTGGTGGTGTTCGCTCGTGTTTGCTGTTCCTTGCTTTCTTTGGAGGCTCTGTCCCTAAGGAAGGGTCATCTCAGGAAAGGCCCAGGCTGACGTGGAGTGGAGTCGCCCAGTGGTGGCCGTAGGAGAATAGGGAACTGCCTTGGTTTGTTCAGAGTAAGGGCATGCCTTTACATTGCGGAATCTGTCCTTTTATTAGTTAGATGCTCAAAATAGAGATCCAAGGGCACTGACAGTGCTCAGTACATAATTGAATTATTGTTACTTTATGTTCTATAGCATTTTACAAATTAATAAAAATATTGCGGGTTGGCTTCTCACCTCTGTTCCTGCTGCACAAGTATGAAATGGATAATTGTACAACATTTCATAGAATCATAGAATGGTTAGAGTTGGAAGGGACCTCAAACATCATCAAGTTCCAACCCCCCTGCCCTGGGCAGGGACACCTCCCACCAGACCAGGTTGCTCAAAGCCCCATCCAGCCTGGCCTTGAACCCCTCCAGTGGTGGGGCAGACACAGCTTCTCTGGGAAACCTGTTCCAGTGTCTCACCACCCTCACAGCAAAGAATTTCCTCCTGGTATCTAATCTAAATCTCCCCTCTTCTACTTTAAAACCGTTCCCCCTTGTCCTGTCACTACACTTCAATTAATTAGATGTCTTTCTGACCCAACCATTGGGTCAGACGACTTTGTCTCCTCCATATACTTAGAAGGGGTAGCATTTATTTAATGTACCTCTTCTTCAGGTCGTAGGGTCAGTCTTGGGGCTGAGGTGATTGGTGGGTGGCTGAGGAGGGTGTGGGGGCAGCTGAGATCCTACCACCCCAACCCAGGCTCTCCCAGCCTGGGGTTACAGCAGGGGTGAGAAGAGCAGCCAGTGAGATGACATTTTGTAGTTGGTAGCTCTGAGCATCCAGAAGGCTGGTGTTCTTTCTAGTGAAGGGGAATTCAAGGAATTTTTTCTTTTTTTCTAGCATTTTAGCTTAGTTACATTATGCTTTTTTTGCCTCTTATTGTAAGTGTGAGGATTGAACCAAGAGAGCAGCAAATAGAACATTAAGCAGTTTCTTACAATGCTGTAGGTTAACTCTTCATAAACTTAGCAAGTGTGAGGGATGGGATTCACCATGAAGTATGATCAATGCGTTGATCATTGGAATGGTGAAGTGTTGATACAGTGACTGTGAGTGTAAGAAGGTAGCCTGGAGGCACATGCATCGTCTTATGGTTCAGCTGCTGGAGCTTTGGTGTGTATCATCATTTCCCAACCTGCTTTTAGCTGAGCATTGCTTGAGAAAGTTGGAAATGTTTGTGCTTTGGTGGTTGCTGTTCCTTGCAGTTGGAGGCCTGGAACCAGCGGTGTCCCCCAGGGGTCAATACTCGGCCTAGTCCTGTTCAACATATTCATCAATGACCTGGACGAGGGGAAAGAGTGTCCCCTCAGCAAGTTCGCTGATGATACCAAACTGGGAGGGCTGGCTGACACCCCAGAGGGCTGTGCCACCATCCAGCGTGACCTGGACAGGCTGGAGAGCTGGGCACAGAAGAACCTCGTGAGGTTCAACAAGGGCAAGTGTAGGGTCCTGCACCTGGGGAGGAAGAACCCCAGGCACCAATAGAGGTCAGGGTTGGACCTGCAGGGAAGCACTTCTGAGGAGAAGGATCTGGGGGTCCTGGTGGACAGTAAACTCTCCGTGAGCCAGCAGTGTGTCCTTGTGGCCAAGAGGCCAATGGGATCCTGGGCTGCGTAGGGAAGAGTGTGGCCGGGAGGTGGAGGGAGATCATTCTCCCCCTCTGCTCTGCACTGGGGAGGTCACAACTGGAATCCTGCATCCAGTTCTGGGCTCCCCAGTTCAAGAGAGACAGGGAACTGCTGGAGAGAGTCCAGCGTAGGGCAACAGAGATGATGGAGGGATTGGAGCATCTCCCTGATGAGGAAAGGCTGAGAGAGCTGGGACTCTTTAGCCTGGAGAAGAGAAGGCTGAGGGGAGACCTTAGTAATGCTTCCAAGTATCTAGAGGCTGGGCTGAAGGAGGATGGAGCTGGACTCTTTTTTTGGTCTTTTACTTTTTTACTTTTACTTTTTACTTTTTGGTCTTTTACCAAGATCTTTTTTACAATCTTGGTAAGCACATCTAATAGTTAATTCCAGATCTGGTTGAAAATTAGGATATGTTTTGATTGGGAAGTAATAACCTGAAGTAAAGAAAACTTGAGGAAAGCCTAACATTAAAATGAATAAGCTGTCGCTCCTTGGACTTGGTGTACTTGTATTAAATTCCACTCAGATAGAAACTATGATTTTAATTGAAGTGGGGAAATCTGGATTCTTCTGTTTAGCTTTATATCCGCCAGGAGCTTAGCAGATGCCACCACTGCCTGTACTTGCACAGAGCAGTGGTACCACTGGCAGCACTGGGAGTTCTTGTTGATCGGGGAGCTTGGGGAGGAGCAGGGGCATCCTGGTAGCTCAGGTAGGTTTGTCTTCTGTCCTTGTATCAGAGTTGTTCCTCAGAGAAGGGAATCATAGCCACAGGGTCTCTCCCTCTGTGGTTCTGGGCTGCCAGAAGAGGTGGTGGTGATGTCTTGAGGTGATCAGAGATACACATTACAGCAGCCTGCTCTGATTTTTGTTGTTAAATAATTCATTGTTCCTGCTGGCTGAAGGATCAGAAGTGAGGAAGTTTGGTCTCTAGTGACTTTGGCATCAAACCCAATTTGAAATGAGTAGAGCTTGGACACAGTTCAGGTCACTGCTAGGGAGAAATTAAAAACCTCCCAAGAGAATATATTTAAAAGAGGGGATACGGCTGTTCAGAGTAGGTTTTAAATACCTACTCTGTGTTGGCTTTCATTTGGAAGTTTATGTCATTGTATCTGGGTTTTGTTTTTCCTGGCTTAGGATGTGTAGAGAAACCAGCAGCGTTACGGGGATGCCCACGATCTCCACCACAGGTCTGTGGCGTTGGAGCTTGACCACATTTCACGTCGGTGACCCTGCTCGTTGCACAAATGAGCGTGCTGGCCGTGTTCCACCCAAAGGCAACTTTACTCTGCTCACGGTCTGTTGGTTGTTTGAACAAGCTCTTAATTCAACAGTTGGTACCTATGTATTTGTTTCACTTCACAGGTATCCCGGTGATGTAATGTGGCACTAATCCTTATTAGCGCAGCAATAAGATCCCAGGTATAGTAACTGGATCCCGAGTGAATTATTCCCCTTAAAGAAGATGCTAGGGAGGGGATGATACAGCAGTCCAGAGGAGGACACCCTTGTTCTCTGGGCTCTTAAGATCCTTGTTAATATGAAAATACAGGTAGATGCTTTGTTAAAAAAAAAAAAAAAAAAGGCGAATAAACTGCCAACAACAATTCAGTCTTGTTAATTACCTTCCCATGTCTTTCTGGATGGCATGAAGAGGCAGGTCTTGAATTTTTATGGTGGTGTTAGGAGTTAGCATGTCTGATGAGCAGTCTGGGAAGATAGATACCTGTTGCAACTCAGGTAAAAGTCCATTTTGTGGCGAGGATAATGCCTCAGTACTGTGTTTTCTCAGGGCACCCTAGCAGAGTGAGCTCTGTCTCCTGTAACATTGTGGTCCTGAGTTGCTCAAGGAGGAAAGAGCCTGGAGTTGTTCTGACCGATGGTCAGTTTTTCTGAGGGCCAATGGTCTCCTGGGGTGCATTCAAAAGATCACGGCCAGCAGGTGGAGGGAGGGCATCTTCCCCCTCTGCTCTGCCCTGGTGAGGCCCCATCTGGAGCACTGGGTCCAGTTCTGGGATCCCCAGTTGAAGGGCAGGGAACTGCTGGAGAGAGTCCAGTGGAGGCTACAAAGATGATCGAGGGAATGGAGAACCTCTCTGCTGAGGAAAGGCTGAGAGAGCTGGGGCTGTTCAGCCTGGAGAAGAGAAGACTCAGAGGGGACCTTATCAATGCTTATCAATATCTAAAGGGTGGATGTCAAGAGGAATGGGGTCAAACTCTTCTCAGTGGTGCCCGGTGACAGGCTGAGGAGCAACGGGCACAAGCTGGAACACAGGAAATTCCATCTCAACCTGAGGAAAAACTTCTTTACTTTGAGGGTGGCAGAGCCCTGGAACAGGCTGCCCAGAGAGGCCGTGGAGTCTCCTTCTCAGGAGGTATTGAAAACCCACCTGGACACAGGTCCTGTCCAACCTGCTCTGGGTGACCCTGCTTTGGCAGGGGGTTGGATTAGATGATCTCCCTTCCAGCCCCTACCATTCTGTGATGGTAGGGTGTAGTGATATGGGTCTATGGCCTCAGGCCATGACTCAGCTGCCCTTGTGAGCTGGTTGCCCTAGGAAATGATCTGCACCTGTATGCTTGAGGCCTGACTGTAAAATTGCATATTACTCTGGAAGGCTTTCTCGAGTAATGCCACGATGGTGCGTATCAAAAGCCTACTACTGGAAAATAATAAGAGCTGTTAGTTTCTTTTTTTTATTATTATTTTTTTGTGTGTGTTTCATTTTGACGTAGCATTGCTTAAATTCTTGCTAATAATAGACCTGCATCACATCTGGCTGTGCTGAAAGCAAATCTTGAAAAGTGCCTGCTTGGTGGAAAATATTGAGTGCAATTGTATGTTCTTTTCTAAATCTGTGAAACGCAGTCACTTTTATAAAGAGCTTGTATTTGTGTTCGTGCACCTGTCCCCATGAGAGAACATTCAAACACATAGTCAGACTTCAAAATAGCTTGCAAAATAATCATAGAATGGTTAGAGTTGGAAGGAATCATCGAGTTCCAACCCCCCTGCCATGGGCAGGGACACCTCCCACCAGAGCAGGTTGCTCCAAGCCCCATCCAGCCTGGCCCTAATGGGGCTGGAGAATTAAGTTGGACAATATTTTAAATCTGTTTCCTTCCTGTTTTGATTCAAGTGGGGGGTGTTCTCTGGAGGTGCTGCCTCTGGGGAGAGGTTTTTTTGGGCACTGTTATTCACAAAGACAGGCAGGTTTATATGCCTAGGAGGAGGGGATGGGGAGTGCTTCAGCTGAAGAACTGGGATGTGGTTGCAGGATTCTAGGCAGTGTTCCTTCTCAGAATCATAGAATAGGTTGGAAAAGACCCTTGGGATCATCGAGTCCAACCATCAGCCCTACTCTACAAAGTTCTCCCCTACACCACATCCCCCAACCCCACATCTCAATGACTCTTAAACACATCCAAGGATGGTGACTCAACCCCCTCCCTGGGCAGCCCATGCCAATGCCCGACCACTCTTTCTGTGAAAGACTCTTTCCTAATGTTCAGTTTAAACCTACCCTGTTGTAGCTTGAAGCCATTCTTAGACAAGGTAAAAGCTAAAGGGCCACTGGCCTTGTGGAGCCTAGAGCCGGGCTTCTTATAAACGTTTTTAGACATTTGGAGACACAAGTTGGGTACAAAACCAAGTATTTTTTTGAGCATGTAGGACACCTTAAATCAAATCTGGCACCGGAGCCTTGTGGATAAGAGCTGTGGCACTGATTTAGTGTGCGTAGGTCACAGTGAGATGGATCCTGTTCAGTGCAGGTGGACAATTAAGGAGGAAGCCTTTTGAGTGTCATGGTGCCTCCGTGTTTGCACTGGGGCCCCGTGCCAGGAGCACTGCAGCAGCGAGAGTGCTGTGAGCTGCGTCAGGGTTGGCAAAATGAGGTGCTGGGACTTGTCTTTGCTCTAAGTTAACGATGCCAGCACTTCCTGAGGGACCCATCTGTAGGAGTCCATATCATTTACTGCGCGTTGCTTTCTTGAAGTGTTCTTCTGGTTCCCGTGCACGTGGGAAACAAGTGTGTACCATCTGGCCAGGCTAAGTCTTTCCTTGGCACTGCTCAGCTGGAGAGATGACTCTTATGTAAATAGGAGTAGTCATAATTATCAGGGGAGGTTGTCTAAAAACATCAGGCGGCTTTATTTTGAAAAGCAGCCTCTTATATGCCTTAGCTAGGTTGACGTCATGATTGGTGGGGTTAAGTAGTCATTAAGGAGACCTTGTGCTCACTTTCCATTTGTATGATCTCTGGCTGATTGCTCTGATTGTGCACGGCGAAAGTTTGATCAATTATTCAGCGAGGGCTTGAGTTGGGGCAAGAGCTCTGGAAAGGCATGCCAAGATCTCCTGTGGTTGGAAGAATAAGCCTGGAGTGGAGGCAGAGCTGTGGGTCATGAACAAAAAATAGGGGCTGAGGCTAGGAGTAAGGTGGAAAGGAGAAGAAGAAATAATAGGTCTTCTAGGAAGCTCCGGGAGATGGGGAGGATGTAGAGCAGGATGGGAAAATCACAGAAAGGAACAGTTGGAGGTGAGAAAAGAGGGTTGCATAAGCCAAGAGAGGGTATGATTTCAAGAATAAAGTGTGTGATTGCTCAGAAGAAACTGATGGGTCAAGGAGAACGTAGACAGAGTGTTGGCCAAAGAAAGGGTATGGGAAAGGTTATCACAGAGCCCACTCTCTATATACAAACACAAAATGACACTTATTCCTTCCTCTGCTTGTGGGATCACGACTGCATTGCATGCATGTGTGGAACAGCTGGATGCTGTCTTCTACCTATTATTACTACCTATATTATTACTATGGAGTTTTTGTGACTCAAATGTACAAGATGCTGGGTGCCTCCGAGGAGTGAGGGGTCAATCTTACCAGCCTTTATTGGCTTTGATAGGATTTGAAAGCATCTGGGAGCTCGCAGATCCTGCTTATTCCTCCAGCTGGCAGACATGTTTTCAGACGTCTGTTATTTAAAAAAAAAAAATACAGTTTTGCGGATGATACCAGAACTACTTATTTTGATCAAAAAAAAAAAAAAAGAGTTTTGAAACACTTAGGTTCTTCTTATCAAAATGTGGAAAATCAGTACGTGGTTTACATCTAGGGAGTGTCTAGAGAGCATACTCACATAATGTATATACATTTTTTGAAAATCCTCCAAACGTCTCCCATTGCATCGTCCGGAGAACAAAGTGCTTGCACAGCTGAAAGAAAAATGTTTGGTGGCAGAAGCAGTGATTTTGACACAGCCCTTTGTGATGTCTCCCTGTGGCTGACAAAAAAAAAAACTTTCAGTAAGAATTTATTGCTCTTTGGTGTGATACTTTCTGTCTTCCTAAGCATTAGCTCTTCAAGTGTGGGGGGGGCATTCTGCAGATGGAGGGCATCTGCACACTGCTGACTCCTGCAGCTATTGTGAATTTGGTCAGAAGATAAGCCTTTGAGCCACTTATAAAACATAATTATCAGGATCTTGCAGTTGTTGTCTGCAGCAAGCAATTTGTAATAGTTTTTTTTCTCTTTTTCAGTGTTTAATTTTGCTCTGAGAGAGACAGGGAAGCAAGGCTTGCAGCAAACAGTGAATCTGAGGAGCAGCTGGTCATGGCCACAAGCCCTGCCAACAAACAGAGGTGAGAGGAGGTGGCAGCTCCTTGGCCTGGTACACGAAGGTCTGTGGCTGCCTCGTGGGCACTCCTTTCTGCATTGTTTGCCTGGTATCCTTATAGAATGGACCAGGCTGGATGGGACTTTGAGCAACCTGCTCTAGTGGAAGGTGTCCCTGCCCGTGACAGGGAGGTTGGAACTGGATGATCTTCAAGGTCCCTTCCAACCCAAACCATTTGATGATTCCATGTGCTCTTCCCTGCCGCTCTGAGAATTGGTTTAGGTGTGTCTGAACGATGATGCCCTCAGGCCCTGTAAGGAGGTCAAGGTGAAAGTGTTGCCAGGTGCTCCAAAGCCGTGACCCAGGCCTCCCAAGCTTGTAAGCTCACGTTGAAAAATCAGTAGTTTCAAGTCTCAGAAAGAGCACGTGTCTTGACTGACTCTGTGACCTTTAGTGTGCCTACCTCTGGTTTTCAGGTATTTCTTCTGCAAACACATGAGCTAGAAACAACAATATAAAATGAAGCTGAGATTCTCTTTTGTGATGACATGGTTCCAAGTGTTACGGAGTTAAGAAAAACACCAAAATGATTTAAATCTGATAGCAACTCCGGCAACAGAGTTGCAGGTCCCCCTTTTAGGGGAAAAGGAGTGGATTAAAGGTTTCCCAGTACGCAATCTCAAGGGGAGAGCAGTGATTCTTGTGATCACATTTGCTTTCACTGCTTCTTCAGCAAGAACTGTGCGGGACATGTAGTCATGTATTTGCCCTCCTGAAGGCACAAGGATAGATCTCCAGAGCTCCTCCTCTTCTCCCTGTTCACTTTCCTGTTGATTTCTTGCCTCTTCCCCGTTCAGTTCTTTACTACCCTGATCTTTCCCTTTCTCCTGCCTGGCAGAGGGATGCCGTCAGAGCTTCTGCTGTTGCCTTGGCTTGTGTTTTGTTCTCCCTTGAAACCAAGGGAAGGAGAGCCATGTAGAGGGCTGGCCCCTTGGGAAGGAGAAGGAGCTCATGTGGTGTTGCTCAGCAGCCCTTGTTTGCTGAGCATCATTTGTGAGTGTCCCTTGCTGAAACCAGGAGATGAGTCTTAGGCAGTGTTGGACTTCTTGAATTCATTTGGAGCATGGAATACATGGCTAGGTGGTTCCAGAGCTGGGGCAATGGAAACTTAGGAGTTGTACTTTGCTTACTTGCTCATGAGTTGGTGACACTGGAGGAATGTTTCCTTCCTGGACGCTGCAGCAAGATCCATGATGAACTCTTGTCAGACCATAAACAGAGTAGTCACACAGATGTGAATCAGTCAGATGATATAAAACATGGAGCAGCATAGTGTGGAGATGTTTCCCTTCCCGAAACTGGAAGGAGGAGCCTTCAGGCTCCTGAGCGGTTGCCCGCGTTCTCACCAGTTAGCATCAGCATCCACTGGAGCATGAGCCAGAAGTCAAGATTGCCTTGTGTCAGGTAACTCTCTCACTAATGCATGATGGAGTCACGCTCCTCTGGTGTTTCTGTTTGGTCCATTAAGCACTTAAATGGAGCAGCTTCAGCAGGAGGACTCCACAGGCAAGGGCAGCGTGGATGCTGGGGTTCAGATCCTTCTAGGCAAAGCCAGGACTTCCACTTAGGGCTGGCCTGTCTTGTAGCCATAGCCATGCGACTGCTGGAGGAAAGGGGCTGCCCACTTGATCTTAGCCGGTGCTTCATCTCTTTGGTAGTAGATAAGCTCATCAGGAAACGTAGGCAGAAGTTTCTCTGTTAAGGGTTATGGGGAGGATTAGCTATGAGGGAGTTCTGCTGATTTGGTTAATGCTGTCACGTTTTGTGTGAGCAGGTGGGTGCCTGGGGAATCTTAATGCAAAAAAATGTCAGATCCCCTAGGATTAGGTGTCAACTGACTGATGATTTTGAGGACGGCAGTTTTGAATTTGGTACCTGAAAATAGGAATTGTGTGGGACTTTGTCACTGATTTCCTTTGAGAATCCTTTCCCTTTGCTGAGAACTTTTAACTTTGGGATTCTGTTGGTGTTCAATTCTAGTACATAAACATTCATTCAGCAAATCTCACTCTTCTGCGCTCTCACCCCTGTGCCACAGAGAGTGTAGCTCCAGCTAATGGAACGACAGGAGGTTACACCACGCATAGCAGGGTGAGAAGTGTAAGGCCCCAGCTGCACAAGGGCTAGCAACATGTTTTTACTGTGATAATCACAAGGTAGCAGCTGTCTTGCCCTCTCTTTTTTATTTTTCTTTTCCGAAACCCACTCATTTTATAATTACTTGGGCTCATCATGAAGGTAAAAATAGCTTCGCTGTTTAAAGGGAACAGATGGTTTTTCTGATGTTTTTTTCCTTAACATTGAATGAATTGTGGTTGAGTCAGAAACTGCCAGCTCAGAAACGTATGTTTTCATTAGAGAAATACTTGATTAGGTTAATTGAGTGTGATTCAATGTGAGGTACATTTGGCCGAATCAAAAGCTGTCCAACTTTGTCTTGGAGGGAGATAACAGTATCTCAGTGTTTGCAATTTGCTCAATAGTTTCCAAAAACATTGCGTAAAGAGTAACAAAACCTTGAAGGGACACTATTGAATTAGCGGAGGGAATATAATCTTTTGTAAAAAAAATAAACCAACCAAACAAAAAAACCCAACCAAAAACCCCAGACAAACAAAACCCACAACACAACCGCCCCTCCATTTTTTTTTCAGAACAATGCAAACAGGTAATGTATACTGAGTCGTGTCCAGACATAAAACTTCTACTTATTTAATTGTGGTAATGCTGCATACACAGTATCTTAAGCAAGGTGTGGGGCTTACGGAAGAGCACACACCTGCATGTCGTTGCAGTGGGGCTGAGAACAGAGGTGAGATTCAGTGCAGGATAAAACCAATGGGGTTTTGGGCCCTTCGCCTTTGGGCCCCCCTTCGAGGGGCTGGAGCGGGTCCAGAGAAGGGCAACGGAGCTGGGGAGGGGTCTGGAGAACAAGTCTTATGAGGAGAGGCTGAGGGAGCTGAGCTCTCTACAACTACCTGAATATATTCAAATTCAGTATTCAAATATATTTTGAATATTCCAGAGAAGGAGACTCCACAGCCTCCCTGGGCAGCCTCTTCCAGGGCTCTGCCACCCTCAAACTAAAGAAGTTCCTCCTCATGTTTAGGTGGAACTTCTTACATCCAAGTTTGTACCCGTTTCCTCTTGTCCTGTCCCCGGGCACCACTGAAAAAAGACCAGTCCTGTCGTCTTGACACCCTCCCTTGAAGTATTTATAAGCATTGATCAGATCCCCCCTCAGCCTTCTCTTCTCCAGACTAAAAGACCCAAGTCCCTCAGCCTCTCCTCATAAGAGAGATGTTCTAGTCCTCTCATCATCTTTGTAGCCCTCTGCTGTGCCCTCTCCAGCAGTTCCCTGTCCTTCTGGAACTGGGGAGCTCAGAACTGGACATGATAGTCAAGATTTCATCCCCTTTTTGTTCCTTCTTTAGGTTCCAAGTGATTTTTAGGGTGTAAGCCTTCTCTTACTTGGAGTTTATCTGGGAACCCTAATATCAGCTACGGCCTTTGAGCACTGTTCAAGTAGGAAGAATATATTTGAGTATTTAAAGCAGAAGGGCGGACGTTGCCTGGTGGGACAGTGTATGGGCTCAGATGCGTAACTGGTAGGGGTGAAGCAAGAAGTCTGAACTGGTGTGCAGAAGATGCTCTACCAATCCCAGTACAGAAGGATGGAATGTGTGCAGACCACCTCCTGTTAGCAGGGTGTTGCTGGTGTGTGCAGGTTGTTAGGATGTGGTATCAGTGGAAGATAGTTGATGCAGTTTTGCCATGCTAGGGTTAAGGTATGTTCTGTCCTCTCCTTGCCAGCTGAGGAATGAAAAAAGCTGATGGTCGTTAGCTGCATGCAAATAGATACATGGGTACAGCAGTGAGCTGTGCTGGGGAATCTTTCATTATGAATGTGAGAGAAAGGAACTGAAACTAATTTAAAATCAAAACGAAGCACTGATACCAGCAATAGCACTTTCTGTCGCGCTGCACAGAGTTTGAACGCAGCAGGTCTGAGAGCAGAGGTTGTTCCATCTCAGAAGGAGCCAGATAGATTCTTCGTCCTGTGGTCTGAGTTACAGGAATAGTTCTGGCTTTTGGGAAGGGAACGAGTAAGAAAAAAATACAGTGTTTGTTTTTACCTTTGTTAGCATCTCTATTTCTGTAGGGTATAGAGATACTGCTATTGAAAGTACTTCTTAAAATGGAATGCCTTATTTTATAGATATGCCTTTCTAAATAGAGGTGAGGGGGAGAGGCGGAAGAGAGGTATTATCCAAAATAACACTGAGAACGGCTTGAAGAATCTGAATCTGAACTCTCATCTTAATTATTGGCCGTGTTTCGTATCTGGCAGGCAGCACTCCTCTCTGTGATGTCTTTAGAGCCAAGTTTGTAAGAATCTGCCTACACAGATTCTTAGATGCTGGGATGATGAAGTGACGGAGACTCTAGAGGGCAGTGGAGCATCCCTGTGATTGTGAGTACCTCCAGGGCTTTTTCACAACAGTGTTACTATGCCGAGACATTGCTTAAAATAGTCAGAAATAATAGAGAATTAAATGGAAGTTTTGGTCATTATGGTCACAGACAGTTTTCATTAAGGAAGGCTTATGTACCAAAAAGACTCGAACTGCCTTTTTAGAGGAACTTTGAGCATTAGACTGGCTGTACTCATTTTGAAAAGGTTTTAAACTCTTAAAAAAGCTTGTAGGATATTTGTATATGATTTAGGGAAACAAACAACCCAAAACTTACCCTTCCTGTGCATCTAGCAGAGTCCACAAAAGAATTTTCACATTGCTTTCCCTCTCCTCCAGGAGAGTCTCCTAATGTAACATACCCTTTCACTGGAGGTGCTCTCTGTCTTCCTTGTAGAGAAATAAATCAATAAATCATCGTATCACACAGAATCTTCTAGGTTGAAAGGGACATTAAAGATCATCTTGTCCAACCGTGTCAGCAGAGAACAGCTTGGAGCCAGATTTCCTTGTGCTGGAAGGTTTCAAATTAATTTTAGGTGGGAGCTCAGATGCGCCATACACGCTTGACTACAGATAATTCTACAAGGCTGCATTTAAACTGGCATGGTGTTGATACAGTATGTCAAACTGTTCTTGAGGATGTTAAGCCACAACCTAGAGGCTGCTCATGCTGTCTGAAGGAGTTGGTAGCTCCTTGCTGCCCAACAAACAGTTTGTGTACAGCTGACTGATGATTTAATGAACACTTGTTCTGGATCTTTGCCTTATGAGAGAGTTCACATCTCCAGCCTGTGAACTTACAAGTCTCTGCAAAATGAATCAAAATCCAGATCTTGCAGCACACGAGCCCTGTGGAGCCTGTCGTCCTCTGAGCACTTGCTTGCTGCGAGTTGAACTGGGGAATCGCACTAAAAGGCCTCCACTTCTCTTTGGAAAGGTGCCTGTGCATGTGTGCCTCTCAAAAGATGTTTTGAAGGGTATGCTTGGCCGACATGACCCTCTTCCCCTGATTGAAGGAAATAATAGGCACGTCCAGCAACGTCTGCTCTTTTATAACCATCATCAAGGGTTGTTGCTTTGTCTTCGCTGACCGTCCGGAGGTACCATGGGCTGCCTTGCACCACAGGGGCGTGCAGCACCCGCACGCTGCTCCTACGGGTCCACCATGATGTGTACAGGGTCAGGGCATCGTTCATGTTGCAGGTGCTTTCGGTGATGGGCGTTGAGGAGTCAGAGCTGAAATCCAACGGACAGGTGCTTGAGCAAGGATCGTGCTACCAACGTCGCTCTGTAAGTCAGTGACTGATAGATTTCTTTTGACTTTCACAGTAGCAGTCATGGGATCATAGAATTGTTGGAGTTGGAAGGGACCTCTAGAGACCATCCAGTCCAACTCCCCTGCCAAAGCAGGGTTGCCCAGAGCACATCACTCAGGAGCATCCAGGTGGGGCTTGAAGATCTCCAGAGAAGGGGACTCCACACCCTCCCTGGGCAGCCTCTTCCAGGGCTCTGCCACCCTCACCCCAAAGAAGTTCTTCCTCAGATTGGAGTGGAACTTCCCGTGGTCCAGCTGGTGCCCGTTGCCCCTCGTCCTGTCACTGGGAACCACTGAAAAGAGTCCGGCTCCATCCTCCTTCAACCCACCCTCTAGATCCTTGGAAGCATTGATAAGGTAATGCTAAAGTAATTACCTCAGCCTTCTCTTCTCCAGGCTAAAGAGCCCCAGCTCTCTCAGCCTTTCCTCAGCAGGGAGATGCTCCAATCCCTCCATCACCTTTGTTGCCCTACGCTGGACTCTCTCCAGCAGTTCCCTGTCTCTCTTGAACTGGGGGGCCCAGAACTGGACGCAGGATTCCAGTTGTGGCCTCCCCAGTGCAGAGCAGAGGGGGAGAATGACCTCCCTCCACCTCCTGGCCACACTCTTCCCTATGCAGCCCAGGATCCCATTGGCCTCTTGGCCACAAGGGCACATTGCTGGCTCATGGAGAGTTTACTGTCCACCAGGACCCCCAGATCCTTCTCCTCAGAAGTGCTTTCCAGCAGGTCCATCCCCAACCTCTATTGGTGCCCGGGGTTCTTCCTCCCCAGATGCAGGACCTTACATTTGCTCTTGTTGAACCTCATGAGGTTCTTCTCTGCCCACTTCTCCATCCTGTCCAGGTCACGCTGGATGGTGGTGTCGGCCAGCCCTCCCAGTTTGGTGTCACCAGCAAACTTGCTGAGGATACACTCTGTCCCCTCATCCTTCTTCCAAATAAAAAATGGCAGGAAAGAGAAGATTAACCCAGACAGTTGCTCTGGATGCATGCAGAAATTTCTGTGTGGACTCAGCATTAAACAACTGACTCTCCTTTGCCACAGGTTGTTTCTGTTTAGGGACTCTTTCTTCCGATAATGTAATGAAATACAGCTGCTACCTTATATGTGTTACGGAAATCACATTGCAAACTTCCCTGTGCAAAGTTTTTTTTAACTCGCGTTGATACTTTTGCAAGGCATATTTGTTTGTTTGTTTTCCAAGTAGGGTGGACCTTGTTCGTCTGTGCAAATTAGAGGAGATGATGGGAAAAGGAGAGCTGTGGGTATCACAGACAGGACTTTATATGGCTGAGCTGAAAAATTCGATGCAACATGCTCCCATTTCAACCTGAGTAAAGGAAAATATACGTACTTTCAGAATAATCATTTCTAAGAAGTATTGTTTTCCCTCTCACTTCTGTCTTCTGTCTTTATTTTCTGCAGTTCTGCCTTTAAAGAAAAGGTATATGGGACCTATAAATTTCACACTTTTCCCATGCCTCATTTCTCTTGTTTCAGGAGTACCTTTCTAACCTCTCTCCAGTCTGTGAAAGCTTCTAGTGGCCTAAAGCTGGAGACAACATCTTTTTGCAAAAGGGGGGCTATTACAGTGGAGGGATCACAAACTATTTAAGGGGGCTCCTCTGCCCTCCACAGGGCCACGCAGTGTCAAGAGTAAGTGGCCAGAGCAGAAGACATCTGATGATGTGGGCCCTCAGCTCCCGGCTGGGAAGCGCAGGAGTGTCCTGCCCTACCTCTTGTAAGGAAGATGCCGTAGTTGGGAAGGATGGCTGCAGACTGTTGATCCAACCACACAGTGATGCCAAGGATACGTTGTGCTGCAGAGAACATGATGAAGGTGCCTGTGCTTTGTCAGCGTACATGCAACGTGCTTACATTCTTGTTTGGGATGGGTTTGGTGGATGAGCCGGCAGTATGTGCTTGCAGCCCAGAAGGCCATCTGTATCCTGGGCTGCATCAAAAGAAGCGTGGCCAGAAGGGCAAGGGAGGTGATTCTGCCCTTCCACGCCACTCCACTCTGGTAAGACCCTACCCGGAGTCCTACATCCAGCTTTGGAGTCCCCAGCATCAGAAGGACATAGACCTGTTGGAATGGGTCCAGCGGAGTGCCATGAAGATGCTCAGAGGGCTGGCTGGAGCACCTCTCTTATGAGGACAGGCTGAGAGAGTTGGGATTGTTCAGCCTGTAGAAGAGAAGGCTCTGGGGAGACCTTATAATGGCCTTCCAGTCCCTGAAGGGAGCTACAGGAGAGCTGGGGAGGGACTCTTTGTCAGGGAGTGCAGTGACAGGACAAGGGGGAACGGTTTTAAATTGGAAGAGGAAAGATATTTAGACTAGGTATTAGGAAGAAATTCTTTGCTGTGAGGGTGGTGAGACACTGGAAGAGGTTGCCCAGAGAAGCTGTGGCTGCCCCATCCCTGGAGGGGTTCAAGGCCAGGCTGGATGGGGCTTGGAGCAACCTGGTCTGGTGGGAGGTGTCCGGGCCCAGGGCAGGGGGTTTGGAACTTGGTGATCTTCATGGTCCCTTCCAACTCAAACCATTCTATGATTCTGTGACATGGTCTCTTCCAGACCACTGCAAATGCACTGCCTTCTTTCATTTCCTTCCCCTCCGATGTTGTCCTTGGCCACCTCTGAGCCTGGCGGACTTTCCCCGTTGGGTTTCCTTCCTTCAGATTCCAGGACTGCTGGAGTCTGAAGTCAGGGGCAAGTATTGCAACAGAGTATGTATGCATCAGCCTGGTTCCCCCCCACCCTAGGAAGTGCAGAGCATTTTTCAGAGCTGGTGGTGGGGGTGGTTTGTTCAGGTGGCCAAGTGAATTGAGCAAACCCTCTGTCAGACCACTCTGTTTTTCAGCTACTGAAATGTAGTGTTTTCATTAGGAGACCAGTTGATGAGGTTTTTTGACTCTGATTGTCTACTGCGTGGCAAATGTTGCATAGGTATTACGTAGAGATCGCTGTTCATTTATGTTTGTACCAATTAATTTCCCTCTTTTCTAATTAACCAAGGTGTGACTCTAAAGTGGATTAACAGAATGGTGCCAAATCCCTGTGTACACATTCTCCTCGTGAATGAAGGTTGTTGTTTCCTCTATGGCTTAAAACTGAGCCACATGTGATGTCTTGCTTGATTCGATTAGAGTATGAAATCAGCATAATTTTATACTGCTATTGTTTAAGATGGCTTGGATTTTTGAAGATGAGAGATAGCCAAGGGGCTCAATGCCATTGAGCTGATATGCTGCAAATTCCTGTCTTTAGCATTATTTATATTTTTTTTTGTGCACATCTCTGTCGGCCACTAAAGTAAGGGACCTCTTCTTCTGCCCTCAGTATCTGCTTGGCATTCTCATGCTGTTCCTTTGACTGCCCCATGCTCCAGGTGCTCAGCAGCTAATGAATAACAGGGCGGGGGGAACCCATTTTTTTCCTAAAGTTTGAGTGTTAAAAGTGCAGTTGTCAGTTTTTAAACACAGTGGGGCTTTTTATCGCTGTTTTTCCCCAGCGGCTTCCTATTAATGGGGGCAGATCTGCAGTGACCTTGGCTGAGTTCTGCCTGTTTTGACAACAAAAGCTGAAAATCCCAACTCCCTCTCATGAAAAGTCCAAAAACTTAAGATAGATTCAGTGTAAGCGGTTTGGCTATGAATGAATAAATCTCCCATGCAATGCCTGGAACTTGTAGCTACCAGACACAAAAGAGATTAATTGTTCTACTAATGAAAGATACTTCTGCCTCACTCAGCCGGGGCAGTCGGGATCTTGGAGAATTAAGCAGGATGACTCTGGGCCCTAAAGATTCTGCTGATGTCACTGCTTTTGTAATTTTTGCTCTTGCAACCAGCAGAGAGAATAATGACCACGGGGTGTTTAAGAGTCTCTCTCTTTATATACTCTTATTAAAGGGGTGTTCGTGGCTTAAGGGCTGGATCTGGTGTAATCATCACAGCTCCCTGGCTTCACTGGAAGATCTTACCGAGGTTTTAAAATGAAATGCAGTTGTCTGGAGTTAGTTGGGAAGGCTGTTCCTCGCCTGCTGGGGCTACAGGCACGTGTCAGCTTCAGATGAGATTCGGAAAAACAACCTGGAGTGGAAAGACCGAGTGTATAGCTGCACTCGGGAAGGTACAACACTCTCCCATGTCTGTTTGTTGAATACACTTGTTCCTCAAAATACTTGTGGCTGGTTTAGCGCTGGGCAAAATGCTTTCCTGGTGAGAAAGCAAGCATCAAGTGGTGTGACGGTGGGCCACATCCCTGTGTCAGTCACAGCAGGGCAGGAACCCTCCTTTTATCGCTGAGCTGGTGACATGGGAGAGAGAAGAGTGTGACGCTGAGCCTGGGGAGAGTGTATCTCCTGGATGGGGTCCTTTGGTGGTGGGTCCTTCCCAGGAAGCACAGACTCATCGCCCCTTTGCTGAGAAGGTGTGAATTGCTGCTGGTAGAAGAATGAAGTGCAAGACGGGGGACTGGTGGGCGAGTCATGAACGTAAATCACTCGGAGACTTGACAAGTGTGTTACAGTTCTGCCAAGATGAAAAAGAGCTGGTTCCTGGCTCCTCCCGTGGACCTGACGTGCCAGGAGCATGGGGTGGGGGAGCCATCCAAGAGCGCTCTGTATTTCCGTGCCCGGTATCCTGATTGCACCCAGGAAGGATGCAGCATTATCCAAGAGAAGGAAACTGGGGTGGCCAGTGAAAAGGGACCATGGTGTGCTCGAGACCATTCCTATAACAGGAGCTTGTAGGTGCTTCAGTGTGTGTCTGCTTTGGAGCCTGAATGTAGCCGTTGCAAGCCCCGTGTGTAGGGGTGGGAAGAGACAGAAGGACCAACCTGGCACCCTGGCAGAGGATGGATGCAGGGACCATCCGTGAAGCACTGGCAAACACGGAGAGGTGATGAAGATTCCCAGGCTGCCCCTGGGGCTGTGGAGGGAAGCATGGCTGTAGCGGACAGAAGAAAGATCTGTCTAGCCAGCATCTTGCCTCCGACAGCAAGCATTGTCTGGTTGGAGCACGGGAGCGGGACTGACATGAGAGCTGTTTCTGCTTTCCTGATGTCTCCCAGCTTTCATGAACTGCAGTTCAGGTCCTCCCTGAGGAGCTCCTGCCACCTTGCCTCACCAGTTGCAGAGGTGCAAACTCCAGGCAGGCAAGGTCACTCTGCTTTCCTGTAAACGGCAGGCGTGTGCGAAGTGGAATGGATAATTCCGTGATGTCAATGACCAAAAGTAAACGTCTTGCAGGGTGTAATTGGTTTTTCTATAGTGTCAAGAGCTTTTATGTGTTCAGCATAAATATCTTTGCATTGATTGGGAGAAGGAGATAAAACCTGATGATTTACAATGCAGAAGTGCTTAGAACATGACATTAAAATGACTTAGCTCATAGGGGACACAGTAAATATTCAAGAAGTACAGGAAATGAAGAGACTCTTCCCAAGTCTCGAAACTAAGCAATAAATTTAATAGAGTCTGTGTTTCTCTGCCTAATAGAATTTAATACTGACTTTCCTTTTGTATAATTATTCTCTTTTTCATTGCTTAGTTGTGGTTACTTTTCACTCTTTCTTTTTGGGATGTTTAGGAGCCAAGGCTATAAGGAAACACTATTGTTCTGTGATGAAGCTCTCTAGCTTGAACAAAATGGAAACCAAATCCTATTTTGGCTGGCTTTGTTTACTAATCAGCAGGAGGATGCCTTGAGCCATGAGTTCTGAGGAACACAGATAATAATGGAAAATATAACTGGAAAGGACCACAGGTCCATTCCCTTGCCTCACGTCCAGGTGAACTGTATCTAACTCACTCTTGACAGATTTTGTATTTAATAGATACAGAGATCAGATAATCCCCTTCCTATTCATAGTGATTTTTTTAATGTTTCTCTCCTCTTCTAATCTTCCTTCTTTTCAGCCTAAATGCTCCTCCTTTCTTTAGATCTCCTTGTGTGTCAAGTTTCCCACAACCCATCTTCCTTTTTTTTTTTTTTTTTTTCTTTTTCTAAGGGGCATTTAAATCGTTACTTACTTTGTTGGCAGTCTGCTACTGGACACTAGGTGCAGTATGCGGCAGTCGTGCCGAGAAAAGAGGAAGATGGTCCCAGCTCCAACCACATGGGCTGCCCCCATGGAAGATCTCACCTCTGTGGAAGAAGGTGCAGCCCAGTGATGTCATCTGGACATGGCACCGGTGTCTCTTGGCTGTAAGTGTAAGTTGGAGACTCTTTCTAGATGAAAGGGATAGATCCCAGAGCTTACAGGCTTTTCTGTGTCTATTCAGCAAACTAATCCTTGGCAAGATTTATTAGCTCTGCCTTCCTGCCAGGGCTAACCTGTCTCCATTACTTGTGCAGGCTAGCTTGAAGCCAGCTGAAATCTCTGCTGCAGCGTCTCACGCAATGCCATGTACAAAGCAGACGGACAGAAAGCCAATCTCTTGATCCTCTTCTGCAGAGATCATTCCTTGTCAGACCAGGGGTGCCTTGCTTAAGCTCTACCATAGCTGAAGGCTTTTGCTGATAAGAGTGTTTGCTTGCCAGTACTTCCCCAAGGCTAATGTGTTAATTTAACACAAGAGTTTCCCAAATTTTTTGCATGTACGATCATCTTGGGGGTCATCTGGATTTTTTTGATGATCCTTTCACTACCAACTTCTTGTCATACGAGAGAGTTTGATTTCTCTAGGGGTGGAGAATGGGAGACAATTGTAATGGCTTTTGCTCAAGTATTTATATATACTATTTTTATATTAATCAGGAAAATCCTAACTGCCTTTCATTGCTGGCAGCAACTTGTGTCATGAGCTGTTCCCTGGAAAGGATAAATGCTTCCCGAGGGCTTGCAACCCCTTGTCTGATAATCTCATCTTGAGTTTGGGCTTTAAAGTAGAAGAAAAATTCACGACTTGGGGATGAAGGATCCCAGATTTGACTGGTGAAGGAGGCCATGAGATGAAGCATGCAAGTGGACTGCTGGTCTGTTTAGCTGAAAGTCAGATGTTGTGGGTTTACAGTTATTTGAGGAGTACAAAACAGGAGGTTCCTAAAGTCCTCTGCTGGCCTCGTGCACCAACGTTAGCAAAAGACAGCATAAAGCTTTACTCTGGTCTTGAAATATCTGCCCTAAGTAACAGGGTAGAACACGATCTGAAGGGAATTGTCAACGATATTGGGGTTCAGATTGGATACTAGGAAAAATTTTTACATGGAAAGGGTTATTAAGCCTTGGAATGGGTTGCCCATGGAGGTGGTTGAGGCACCATCCCTGGAGGTGTTCAAAAGATGGGTTGACATAGCACTTAGAGACATGGTTTAGTGATGTGGGGGTGTTTTGGGCTTTTTTGTGGTGGGTTTGGTTTTTTTTTTCAGAGTTAGGTTGATGGTTGATGACTAGATAATCTTAAAGGTCCCTTCCAACCTAGACAATTCTATGATTCGATATTTTCAAGAATTTGCACTCTGCTTGTATGTGGCTACCTGCAGAGGTAAGTCTCTGTCTAGTGTCTGTCTTCCTCAAACCTATACTGAGGAAGGAAAAACTGTTGGGTCAGGATTTTCTGCCTCTTCACCTCACGGGTCTAGTTTGACTGTGCCTGCCTGCTTTAATTGCTGTTTGATAAAAGTGCTGTAAAAACCCTGTGGAACAACCAATAAATCAGTAATATATACAGAAAAATGAAAAAGGGCGTGTGTTCCCGAAGTGATGTGGGAACAACAGGCGGTGTGATCTTCTGAGATCTTCCAACCTTTTTTTTTTTTTTTTCCCCCCCTGAGCTCTGAGGGAGCTCCTATTTTTCTACCTGGCTGGTGTCAGAATTGATGACTTGTGTCTCCCCCATCTCCCCAGCCGGGAGCTGCCTTGGAATCCAGTCCAGCCCAGCTCCTCTGCCAGGCAGACTGGTGTGACTGTGTGCTTCACCCAGCACTGCCGGTAAGCTGCTGCCCTAGGGTGAGGCCAGGAATACTCTTTATTGATAAATTTTTTAAGGAACAAGTCGAGGCTGCTGCTGAACCGAGGACAGAAACACGCTGTGAACTGAAATAATTAACACTGCTTTGATCACAGAAATATGAGTTGTTTTATGTATGGCTATATAGGTATTACAGAGTTTGCAGGAAAGGTGTTAATGATACCTCTTCATCAACCTAATCCTTCCCATTGGTGTTTTGGGGTATTATGTCCTGGTTTCTGTCCCTGTCACTGCCGTTGATGCATGGTTTGTATTTTACCCCTTCCCCCTTGTGCCTGGAAGCTCTCCTGCACCCAGGCAGAGGAAGGTGCTATATGGGCTCCATGAGCTGAGGGGTGCCAGCCTTGGTTGACATCAGCAGTTGGACTCCAGCTTGGGAGTCCTCAGCACAGGAAGGACATGGACCTGTTGGAACGGGTCCAGTGGAGGGCCACGAAGTTGCTCAGAGGGATGGAGCACCTCCGCTATGAGGACAGGCTGAGAGAGCTGGGGTTGTTCAGCCTGTTCTTCTTCTCTTTAGCCTGGAGAAGAGAAGGCTGAGGGGAGACCTTATCTACATTTACAAGTTCCTAAAGGGTGGGTTGAAGGAGGATGGAGCCGGACTCTTCTCAGTGGTTCCCAGTGACAGGACGAGGGGCAATGGGCACAAGCTGGACCATGGGAAGTTCCACTCCAATCTGAAGAAGAACTTCTTTGGGGTGAGGGTGGCAGAGCCTCCCAGGGAGGCTGCCCAGGGAGGGTGTGGAGTCCCCTTCTCTGGAGATCTTCAAGCCCCACCTGGATGCCGTCCTGAGTGATGTGCTCTGGGCACCCCTGCTTTGGCAGGGGAGTTGGGCTAGGTGATCTCTAGAAGGCCCCTTCCAACTCCAACAATTCTGTGATTCCGTGATTCTGAGGGCTTGGCTGGAGGGAATGAGGTTAGCAGAAGGAGAAGTTCCTACAGCACGCCTAGCAAGTGGCAGCTCACATTGACTCAGGATGCCAGAAACCACTTTTTAGCCTGTGCACGTCTCCATCTACATCCAATCTGTGCGGCAACCAGCCATGCTGAAGAGCAGGGCTGTGGCTTTCCCTGGCCCTGTCTTGTAGAAGGTCAAGAACCCTATGTAAGCTGGTGGCTCAACCTCACGGTGTCAGGTACATGAAGAGAGAGGGGAAACACAGGGCCCTCACCGTTAAAGATAAAGGAGGGTGTGTGGGTGCCATTTCCTCACCAACTGAAGCTATTGCAGTGTCCCATCTACCTGTGGTTTAAGTGTCCCTTCAATAGCACTTCCACCAAGGGGACAGTTGGGAACGACTTTTCCTCCGTAGTAAACTTTCAGGGGAGATCTGAGACCAGAATGTGATTTCTCTTGCTTAGTTCATATTCTCTCAGCATATTCTGATTTTTTTCAGGTTTGATACTTTTTTCTTTTTTTATGTCCATGAGATTTATGCTTTGAACTCTGACGACAGTGTATTCCCAATATATCCTTGGGTTTTTGGGGGGGGGGGGGTTTGGTCTCATTTGCAATACCTAATTTGGATGCTCTTTAAACTCAGGTGCTTTGCAGGCGGAAACCCATGGAAAGTGTGGGCACTTAGCACTTATGAAAATTGAGTACCTTATGTCTGAAGGTGGACGGACAGAAATTAAAAGTGCTTCTAAGTCTGGAGAACTTTTGGAAAACATTTCCTCCCTCTCTACCTGACCATTTGCAAGATTGGGGTGATTCTGCTGTAGAAAGAAGCTGTGAACAGAGTGAATAGGTGGTTATTTTTTGTCCTCATGCCACTCCGGATGACAGTCCGCATCATTAAAACTCAGCGCGTGTGTACTTGATATTAACCCGATGGGATAGCTCTGAGATGGCTTAATTTCTTCCAGAGATACAAAGATGAATCGAACCCAACCAGTTTGCAGCCCGGCGTGTCTCAGCTCAAGGCTGCTAATGACGCATCCTGGAAACACAGAGCATCAGCAAGTCCTTTGTACTTGGCTAATATTTTTCCTGCAGTAACATGAGAGCAATTACAGCTTGGAAGCATGGGAGCTGGGAGGCTGGAGGAGAGGAAAAAAAAAAAAATAATTTGAAAAGGAAAACAGGATTTCATGAAGTGAAGGCAGGGGGTGTATGTGGGTGGGTGGGGGAGCAAGCATCTGTAAATAGTTGGCGCTGACAGCTGCTTTTGAAATATATAGGAATTTGGAAGGAGAGAGGTAGAACAGCTGCAAGCGCGTGTATATTTTATGGAAGGAAAAGGAGAGCAATGTGCAAAAAAAGCGAAAAAGCAAAAAAGCAGAGCTAGGCAGGAATCCGCGGAAGGGGTGAGAGGAAGTGGAGCACAACCAGAGTGAAGCTGGGGAAAAACCAGCTTAATTCAAAGAGGTTTTCAGGAATGGGTATAAACTATAGTGCAGCTGATGTAAAATTCACTGTCTTCCTAGCGACTGCCAAGGAAGGGAAAATTGCTGTTGTCGCCTGCCTGCTGTTCCAGCCTGTCCTCACTCCCCCCCGTTTTATCTTCTGATTTATAGTAATAAGAAATTGGCCTTCCTAAGAGCGGGTGATGAGACTCAGCTGAGGGACTAAAGCCAAGTCTCTGACCTCTGAGGGTACGGTAACGCTCGTGAGTCATTGACTCGTCCTCCCTATCGGCAGCTTGATGGATTCTTAACTACGTTGTTAGTGGCATCTCAGTGTTGCTGCCCGAGTCGTGCCTTTTTGCGTGTAAACTCTGACTTGGAGAAACAAGTTCATTTCAGGCTCTTTGTGTTTCTCTCCTCCTCCTTTTCGCAGTTTTTACTTCTTTAAATGTAGACTTCTCTTGATGGATCATCTCCATGGTAACTAACGGGACCGGGCTGCCTACAGAAATTGTAGTAATAAAGTGGTTGGTTTTTACACATGATGAAAAGATGATGAAGCACAATGATAGGTGATAAAGACACAGGTAATTGCTCTAGAATAATATTGCTGCCAAGAAGATGACTGAACTCCCACACAGAAGATGAACAGATGGTGTATTTATTGAAATTCATAGGCTGCGAGAAGAAAAAATGTAATTGATGGCTGTGTAGGTTTTGTTTCGGTTCACTATCTGCTGAGCAGAGCCGGGAGAGCCGTGTGCCGGCAGATGGAGCCCGTATGCAGAGCCACCCCGTATTTTTTCACTGGAGAACTAGGTTTTTTTTTGCTTGAGATCAGAATTCCAATCAGAATCGTAAAAGCAGCAGAACCGCTAATTGCTCGGGTGCATTTCGCTGTTTTAGATCTGCCACGCAGCCCTGTTTTATTTTAGAATGGAAAAGTTTATTTTAGTTACTTCTGTAAGAAGGCTGGTGGTGAGTTATGCTAGCATACTGGGAACATCGAAGTAGAAGGTGGAAAAGCCAACGCTTGCAAAACTCGTGCTCTGTACAGGTTTTCCTAGAGCGGGTACGCGTTTGGGTTAGTGAACGGCAGCTGTAGCTTGTTTGCTAACCTGGTTGCTGGAGAGGCTCCTCTGTGCTGTGCAGAATCCAGGGGGAGGCAAAGGCAGGGTGGTTTTCCTCTGGTTGCTCTCCCTGCATTTTCAAGTATAAGATACTGGCTGGATGGCTGCACTCAAAGGGTTGTGGTCAATGGTTCAATGTCCGAGTGGCGGCCAGTGGTGAGTGGTGTTCCTCAGGGGATCGTACTGGGACCAGTGCTGTTCAACATCTTTGTCGGAGACATGGACAGTGGGATAGAGTGCACCCTCAGCAAGTTTGCCGATGACACCAAGCTGTGTGGCGTGGTCAACTCGCTGGAGGGAAGGGATGCCATCCAGAGGGATCTGGGCAGGCTTGAGAGGTGGGCTCATGCAAACCTCATGAAGTTCAACCAGGCCAAGTGCAGGGTCCTGCAGCTGGGATGTGGCAATCCCAGGCACAAATACAGGTTGGGCGGAGAATGGCTGGAGAGCAGCCCCGAGGAGAAGGACTTGGGGGTGTTGGTGGATGCGAAGCTCAACATGAGCCGGCAGCGTGCACCGGCAGCCCAGATAGCCAACCCCATCCTGGGCTGCATCAGGAGAAGTGTGGCCAGCAGGGTGAGGGAGGTGATTCTACCCCTCTACTCTGTGCTTGTGAGACCCCACCTGGAGCACTGTGTCCAGCTCTGGAGTCCTCAACACAGCAAAGACATGGACCTGTTGGAATGGTCCAGCAGAGGGCCACGAAGATGCTCAGAGGGATGGAGCACCTCTGCTATGAAGACAGGCTGAGAGAGCTGGGGTTGTTCAGCCTGGAGAAGAGAAGGCTCCAGGGAGACCTTAGAGCAGCCTTCCAATATCTGAAGGGAGCTACAGGAGAGCTGGGACAAAGAGGGACTCTTTGTCAGGGAGTGCAGTGACAGGACAAGGGGGAACGGTTTTAAATTGGAAGAGGGGAGATTTAGATGAGATACCAGGAGGAAATTCTTTCCTGTGAGGGTGGTGAGACCCTGGAAGAGGTTGCCCAGAGAAGCTGTGGCTGCCCCATCCCTGGAGGGGTTCAAGGCCAGGCTGGATGGGGCTTGGAGCAACCTGGTCTGGTGGGAGGTGTCCCTGCCCAGGGCAGGGGGGTTGGGACTTGATGATCTTTAAGGTCCCTCCCAACTCTAACCATTCTATGATTCTATGATAAATCCAGTCAAATTAACATTGAGGCTCTTGTCAAAATATTGTCTGCCCGTGTGGGGCAGCGCTAGGGACCTGGTTGGAATAGCTGCGCTGCTGCTTTGTGGTGTGGTGTGGTGGTCCTAAGTATGGGATGCTGTGGCATCCCCTGCCACAGGGTTCGGCGTGTGCAGGTTCCCAAGAAGATTCCTGCCGAGCTGCCAGAACAAAACTATCCATGGGAGTCATTGTCTGAAAGGCCTTTCTCTGAGAGGTGCAAATAACCCTGCTTATGATGAAGAGTGCCAGCTCTGGAGTGTAAAGATTTCCCCCCCCCTGTGTAACAATTGCTAAGTGTTGGGAGAAGTCCTGTTGGGAGGAACTGATTGAGCTAAAGCGCTGGTGGCAGACTGCTGTCTCCCCTGGGGTGCTGGTGGCTCCTCTGTTCTCAGCAGCTTTGGCACCCCTGTTGTGCCTCTGCTAACTCCCGTGGCACCGTGATTTATTGGTGATAATGTCTGGGTGCTGTTTAGTTCATCGTATGACTCTCTCTTCCCTGTACGGTCTGGTGCTACTTTATTGATTGTATAACTCATTTTCTCATCGAGCTGGGTAAGGAAACCGCTTCCCACTTGGGTTCACATCCAGCTGCACCTACTCGCGTATTGACTACATTTGTGGGGCTTGCATGCAGGGGGCTTTGAGAGGGCATATAAATAAAAGAAGAGACAGGTTCTTTGTCTTACAATGGTGGTGTCAATGAGAATGAAAAAAAATGTGTGGGCAGTACGGAAGAGACTCTCTTTTCAGGACACTTTGCCCTAGGGAAGAGTCTAAAAGTTGTGGGTTCATCAATTGGCCGTGTTTGTGTCAAATTCACCCTTCATTTTTTCTCTTCCCCCACCTCTGATCAGAAAAATCGTATTTCCATGCAAATTGCTCCTGTTTAGCTTAAAACATTGCTGTCATTCTTTTTTTTTCAAACTTCTTTCCTTTCTTTTTTATTTTTTTTTTTCGCAGCAGAAAAGGAGGGGGAGAAAAAGTTACCTAAGTGATACACCTTCTCCATACAAGATTAAACAGAATTGGCGCTGGCAGTGGAAAGACGTGCTTTTTTGAGACCTGTCAGCCAGCCAGCAAGTGGAGCATTAAAGGTAGAGACACCAGAGAGATGTACTATATTAATAAAAGAAAGAATAGAGAAGGAAAGGAAGAGCAAGGATCTGAGCACAGAAAGAAGACTGGCCTACCAGCTATATTTGAGCAGTTACCCGAGTGCATGAAGTGTGGTTGGAGTCATATTAATCCATCTTGGTGACTGTCCTTGTGGTGGTTGGTTCCTAACGAGCATCCTGATTTCTTTCTTTTCTTTCCTGCTCTGCCCTTCACCACTAATCGAGCGTTTCAGGCAAAGCTGGTCAAAAAAATTCGTATTCAAAACTTATTTTCCTGGCAGGCAAGCTTGGCAACACCAAAGGAAAAGGTAAATAAAAAGATACTGTCATTTTTCTGGGAGAAATTATAATTTTCAAAATTGGAAGCTGAACTGTTGTCACCCAGTCTGGGGGTGACCTTTCCTATTGCTTTTTCCTTTTCTAGTTTACCTTCTCTCCCTTCTTCCTGCCATCTCCATTCCCATTCCCCATCTCTTTTTTCCCCTCCTTGGCTGCGTGAAAACTGCCAGAAAGGTCAAGGGAATCGAAACTGATGTGAAGATTTCCTCTCCAAGGTGAATGTTTTTCATTGGATGTTTTTCAGTCTCCCCAAAGTAATGGCTATTCTTGGACTGGTTTCTGCCTCAGGTGGGCTGAGGCTTCTCTGGTTTCCTTGCCCATGAGGGCAGAGCTGAGTTGTCGCTCTGTGCAATGGTTCCCAGATCTCTCCATCGGGCAGCAAAGCCCGTCTGTGAAACGATCTGTGTCTCTTGACTTTTGATTGATGATTAGATGTATGTGGCTGAGGCTGAAAGAAGGGTGCTGTTTTGCCATTGCTGGGATGACGTTACCTGGCCAAGAGAGCTATCGCTTGTGTTTATTCTTGTGGGAGAGGAGTCTCCAGGCTGGAGGAGCTCATGGGCTGGTAGGGGATTCGTTACCACAGCAGTGGCAAGTTGCTCCAGCAGTAGTGCTGGAGTGTGTCCAGAGGAGAGCCACCAAGCTGGTGAGGGGTCTGGAGAACAAGTCACACGAGGAGAGGCTGAGGGAACTGGGCATGTTGAGTTTGGAGAAGAGGAGGCTGAGGGGAGACCTCATTGCCCTCTCCAACTCCCTGAAAGGAGGGTGTAGGGAGGTGGGGGTTGGCCTCTTCTCCCAAGGGAATAATGACAGGAGCAGAGGGAATGGTCTGGAGTTGGGGCAGGGGAGGTTTAGATTAGATATCAGGAAGAGATACTTTCCTGAGAGGGTGGTCAGGCACTGGAACAGCCTGCCCAGGGAGATGGTGGAGTCACCATCCCTGGAGGTATCTAAGAAACGTGTAGATGTGGCACTTCAGGGCATGCTCTAGTGCCTGAGATTGTTCGGTTGTTGGGTTGGGTTTTTGTTGTGGTTTTGTGTTTACGGTTGGACTCGATGATCTCAAAGGTCCCTTCCAACCATGAAGATTCTGTGATTCTGAGCAGTGACCTTTCCCTGTGCTGCTTGGCATGAACTGAGAGCGCCTTAGTAAAATGAGCATGAATAACTTGCCCTAGTTTAGGGAAGAGCTTGGATTATGCGATATTCATGGCATTTTTTGTACAGTTGAGTTATAGGACCAGGAGACTGGTATTGAACTTGTGTGTATGTAGCACACCAGTTGGGCTGGTGTGGTGCTCTGTTAGTTGCTGGGCAATTAACAGTGTGAACTGGTTTTCAGATACCATTTCTGCTGGGACTGCTGCCCCTGAGCTTAAAGCAAATGACCAGAAAGGTCTATTTGACAGGTAGAGCTATCAGAGCAGGTGATTTGTTTGATCTACTGAGTGAAAGCTGCAAACCAAGCAGTTAGTTTTTCATCTTACAATGATGACGATGCTCAACCCAGCTTGCCATCTTATGGGTTCAGATTATTTTTAAATTTAAAAGTAATTTGAAAAGTTAAACATAAAAAAAAAGCAATCTATGGTGTGCTGCCAGAAGAATGGTTGTGCTGTGTCAACGCAAAGATCCCCGATGCTGGCTGGTAGCAAGTACCTGGGGAGAATGTTTAAGAACAGAGTTTGGTTATGTGTTCCCAGTTCTGTCAATTAGCAGTTTGGGGACTTTCTAACTCAGAAGTTTCAGTATGGTTTTTGTGTTTGATAGCCTGCGATGAACCCATTCTCCATTTTCCGTTTGCTTTTTGAACCTATTTATGCTTCCAGCCCCTGCAACGTCCTGCAGCAGTGAATTTCATAGTCGCATGTTGCACTAAATGTTATTTATGTCATTGTGTTTATGTCTATTAATTTTGTTGTGTTTCTAGTTGTTTTCTAGAAAGGAGTAGTTACAATTCATTCCTTATCTGCCACCTCCATACTACTTACCATTTTATTACCCTTCCATCCCTGCCATGATCCCATAATTACCTCATTCTCTGTCAGAAAAAGTCAACTTTTTACCTTTAGTAGACACTATCTCCGACCCCTCGTTACCCAGGTTGCCTGTCTCAGCGTGGTTCTATTACAACCTTTTTAAGACTTCTGTGCTGTAGTGAAAAAAGGGGGTACAGTATGGATTTGTAGGGCAAAAATACTGTTTTTGTGGTCTTATTCCTTATTTTTCATACTATTTCTTTATTTGCCCCGTTACTGAACAGGGCAAATAAATTATTTTCAAAGAACTGTTTGAACAGTCACCAAGATCCCTTTTCTGAGTGAACGTACCCAAATTATGTCCTTAAGCTTCTCTGCAGGTACCACTGGTGCAAAATTTGGCTTTCCTGCTCTAGGCCTATCATCATGAGTGTTCCTTGTACACCTTCATCATCTCTGACCCCACCAGCTCTCAGGAAGATGCCCTATTTCTGCAACACTTGAAAAAGACCTTTCATTAAATTTTTATGCTGTTAGGAAGTTGCTTACCACAGTTGCTTTTTGGTCCACCCTCCTATGATTCCGCGTTTAACTTGCCAGAAGTTCACCATCTTTTTTTCTTTTCTTCCTCTGGACGTGATATTCACATCCTGAAGGATATTTTTTCCCCCCTTTTTGTCTTTACTGTCAGTAATTAGATTAATCTGCTGTTCGACCCCAAACAACAAATTGATTTTTTGGGTCCTTTTAAAGTATTTTGAATTGATAAGTATCTTGATGCTTCCCTATAGTACCTGTACATGGTCTTCTGGGAGTATTTCCACCTTTTCGCCCGTTTCTTTTTACTGCTACACTGATTTTTATGCAGTTCTCCTTTTTTCAAACCCAAGCTTATTGCTTAGATTCCTGTGGGCTTTTTTTTTCTTCTGTAGGGTGTTGAAGAATAGCCATTCTCATGTGTCACTGGGGACTAGCTGCTTTTCTATTACAGGTTTTTTAACTAGTTATTTATAATGTATTTTCATCACCCTGTCAAGATAGTTTCCCAGCCTGTGTGGAGTAACTCTAGTTCCATTCCTGTTTTCTGTCTGCAGACGCGGTCTCCTGTAGCCCTGTGGACAGTGTCACAATCTGGTTGGTTTTAAACTAATCTTAATCTTTGTGCTTTTTTAGCACGTTGCAGCATTTCTCCTCTGGCTTTGCTTGCTCCCATGTTCTCCTGCTTCTGGTGTTCAGTGATTTACAGCTTCCCACTGGGTTTTGTCTTCCCCTGAGCCTTTTCCTGCTGTGTCCCCCTTATGCAAGTCCCTCCTCTCCCGCAGCAGCATAGGGCTTTCTTGCTGGGAGCTGTGACATGCTGGGGACATCTCTGTGCTCTTTGGCACAGTCCTTTTTGTCTCTGAAGATGGGGAATTGTCTGATCTTGTAAGCAAGCTGTTCCTTTTTTTGTAGGAAATGCTACTGCACTGCTGTGTAAACATAGAATCACAGAATGATATGAGGTTGGAAGGGACCTCTGGAGATTATCTAGTCCAACCCCCTGCCAGAGCAGGTCCACCCAGAGCAGGTCCACAGGAATGTGTCCAGGTGGGTTTGAATGTCTCCAGAGAAAGAGACTCCACCACCTCCCTGGGCAGCCTTTTCCAGGGCTCTGCCACCCTCACAGCAAAGAAGTTCCTCCTCATGTTTAGGTGGAACTTCTTACATTCAAGTTTGTGCCCATTTCCTCTGGTCCTGTCCCTGGGCACCACTGAAAAAAGACTGGCCCCATCCTCTTGACACCCTCCCTTCAAGTATTTATAAGCATTGATCAAATCCCCCCTCAGTCTTCGCCAGACTAAAAAGCCCCAAGTTCCTCAGCCTCTCCTCGTAAGGGAGATGCTCCAGGCCCCTCGTCATCCTTGTAGCCCTCTGCTGTCCCCTTTCCAGCAGTTCCCTGTCCTTCTGGAAGGGGAGCCCAGAACTGGTCCCAGTGCTCCAGATGGGGCCTCCCCAGGGCACAATAGACTTTACCTTAAGTATTGTGCGTGGTTTTGGTTTCCTCCTTCCCAAAAGGATATAGCAGAACTGGTAGAGGTCCCACACAGGGTACAGTGTGAACATTTCTGGTAATGGGCATGACTGATTGACAAAGACTCATGAACATGAAAAAGACATTAACTTTTGGGGATCATGAGATACACAGACTTAGGTGAGTCGTAACGGAGAGGTGGGCTGGTAGTGCTTGTTCACTGCCTCATAAGGCCTAAGGTGTATCAAAGGGAGCTGCCTTCAGGAAGAACAGAAGAAGCTGGACCTTCATGCAGTGGAAGGTAGATCTGCAGAGATCTCTTCTGAAGAGTGTGTTAGGTGCAAAAAGGTTGCCTGGGTTCAGTGCAAGGCTGGTTAAGAACCTTTAAGAAAACAAGGCACATCAGGCTCAAAAAAGTCCTAAGATCTGAAGATGGCCGGAGGTGGGAAGGCTGCTCAGGAGAAGGCACATATGGGTGTCCAGCTCTTGCTCTTTACTCCGCATCCACTTACGGCTGTGGCTGGAGAGCAGGTTGCCAGGAGGAGAGAGGTCCATGCAAGGAAAAAAGGCTGCTGGTACGTTCTTATCCTCTGCTGAAGCTTTTGCCATAGGTTTTGATTTCCATCTCTGATCTCCACCAGACCTCCCCCTAATTGAGTAGATTGACCCTGGCTCTTACACAGCAGGCAATTAATCAAAGATTGACTAATCAGCTCCCTCAATGGCTGGCACCTTGCAGAAAGCCTGGGAATCACTTACGTGCTGCCTCTGCAAACCATTTTTATGCTCCGAGATTTATAACCAGGTAAATCTATTGAATTCTGTGGGTTTACTGTAAACTTTAATTATTATAAGCTCTGAAATGTAATAAAAGTTACTTTACTTAGCTACCTTAAGTGGGAGTTTAAAAAGTAAGTTCTGTAGATGCTATAACTAATTACACTCAGTAGTTTTACCACACTATTAAAATTTAGCTGAAATCTGTCATCGCTCTCTGAAATTAAATACCTTGAAAACTGGCTGGCTGAGCAACAGAGTCTAAACTTGTTCTTTAGGATTTAAAAGTAGTTTTATTCAAAGGCCTTAATTTTCATCTAAATCACTCCCTAAGTTAACGTTTGACACTGCTGAAATGGAGGGCTTGACTTTTGAACGAATGTTCTCATTTCCGAAGCTGCAGCAGTTAACAATCAACTCGGCGGTGTTAACTGCCATCTATTAGGAGTTTGAAATTGAAAATGCACTATGAAATAAGGGAAAATGAAACAAAGGAGAATAAATGTTAACAAACACGAAGTCTTCCTGCGCAGCCGAGCTCCTTTATGTTAGCGGCGTGGTCTGTGCCGGGGCTGAAGCCACGGGCAGTGAAGGGATCTGGTTGGAGCCTGTGGCACTGTCCCGAGGGGAGCAAGTCACTGCTGACATCCTCATCAAGGATGACATGAGGAGTGATTTATGTTTTTTTATCCTCCCCTGCCCTAGCCAGGCCTGTGTACAAGCTCCCAGGTGGTCCTCCGAGTCCACTTCTGACTTCATTTTTATTTTTTTTTTCTGCAGGAAGGGGGTAAAGTGTTTGTTTTGGAGTGCTTTGCTTGTTTTGTCGATGCTGAGTTTTGCTATGACGCTCCAGAAAATCACATCTATTCCCTTTCTGGTAACAAAAGTTGAAATCTCTGATTTACTAGTGTTAATACGCTTAATTGAATAACCTAAATTGCCATGGGCAATTATGTAGGCTGTCTCTTAATGTACCAACAACTTTCTTTTAGCCCAGGTGTTCAAAAGACGGGTTGACGTGGGGCTGGGGGACATGGTTTAGTCATGTATTTTTGTCAGAGTTAGATTGATGGTTGGACTAGATGATCTTGAAGGTCCCTTCCAACCTGGATGATTCTATAATTCTATCTTCTCACCAACCTGACTCCTGGAGGTCCTCCACTGACTTTTTCCAGTGCTTCCCGCAACTGATTGACAAGCAGAGCCCTGACACACTCGTCTCTTCTATGTTGTTTATGGTCCTTGGTGCCTGTATTGTAGAAGCCGCCTGCTTCGCTTGGCTTTCTCTTAATGACTTTTGTGTCCTTTTTGTCACTTCTATGACCTAAACCACGGTGCTGTCACTGAAAGCACAATCTTTTTGTGGCCTCTAGTCAAATCCCAGGCTGGACCGCCCTTGCAACTGTGACTTCACTGGTGGTGAATCCCCCCCTGTACATTTTGTCTGCGCTGTTAATCTTGTAGCTGTCTTTTTCACTGGGATTTTCTTCTCATTGTGGGCAGAAAATCCCATAGCCAGAGGTCGATGTTCACAGAGGAGACAGAGGAGTCCTGCAAAGACTTTATTTGAATAAAGGGAGAGTCCACTGGGGCATTCCCATTTTCCGGAGGGCGCAGCCTCCGTTTTATCCTAATTCCCCGGCCACATGGAACCCTCTTCCTTTCCCCATTGCCTGAGGTACTTGGAAGGTACAGACTTCTCAATCCACCTATTACATCAAAGTTTAACTTTTGCGATTTTATAATTGTCTGACTTTTGCATTTTCAGTTAATTCCCCTGTTTTTCGGTTATCTCAGTCCTGCAGTTTCAGTTAACTCTCCTATTCTTTTGGCTATCTGACTCCGGCAATTTCAGTTAACTTCCCTGTTTGTGGAGACATCCTTATCCATATTTTATCACCCGTTTGTGACCCTCTTATGCCCATTTTATCAGTTGCTGGTAGAGAACTGCATTGCATTCCGGGGAAGTTGCACAGACTCTGGAAGCACTAGGATTTGAACTGGGGCATGGACATTCCTCAATGCATTTGAATTTTCCTTCAGAGTGACTCAAGGTTTTTGAGGACCATTGTTTTGATATCCATTGTGTGTCTGTGTTCCCCCCCTTCCTATCTACCTTCAGACAAACGTGGGCTGGGTTGGTGCCTCTTCTTTCCCCTGTTTGTGGTGGTGCACTCCAGGCAGACCCCTGGCTGTCATTCAGGTGGACTGAGCCCTGACAGGTGACAGTGCTTGTGCCTGTCAAGTGCTCTGAAGGTTTTGTGATACCATTCCTGGTGGTTTGGATTCATTATTGGCCGCCTGCATTTGCTCCTGCACCTCCTCAATGGTTTTACTGTGTATCACGAGCAGCTGGTCCCCCTTCCTTCAGCCGGATACTGCTGCTTATCAGTGTCGGTGGGATTAGATCATAGTGTTTGTAGGTGACAAGTGTCTGAATTAGCTAAAGGTGCTCTGGAGGCATCTCCCTTTTCACGGAATTGTGGAATCAGGGAATTGTCAGAGTTGGAAGGGACCTCTGGAGATCATCTAGTCCAACCCCCTGCCAAAGCAGGTCCACCTAGAGCAGGTTGCCCAGGAACGTGTCCAGGTGGGGCTTGAATGTCTCCAAAGAAGGACATTCATGGGTGTGTACCAGGTACGCATTAGGATGGGTGCTGTGCTTACACCTTTTGCTGTAAGAACAGGTTTTACCTCTGTATATACGAATCCCATCAGCAAGACCCCATTGCTCTTCCCGCAGGGGAGCCCACAGCTCCATCTCTGATGGTTCAGAGAAGTAATGCCTGGTGAGTGCAAAGGGTAGGCTGCTCCCTGGTGGGGAAACACCTTATTTCAGACTGAATGCCCGCTGTGATCCTTACTTTACTTTTTCACTGCAAATCTAGGATGGAAAAGTTACATTTCTAAAGTGGCTCCAAACGATTTATGGCCAGAGTGTGAATTTAAGCCATGTAATAAATTATATCTCTTTACAGGACTGAAAAATCGCTTAAAATTTCATGATAAATGAATGGCAATTTTTTAAAGGTGAGTTTATCAGCATGATGATTGCTTGAATAAAGACCCAGCACTTGTAAGGTGAGAGCAGGTGAGATGGTAGTTTTAAAACAAACCCTGCCAGAAGCAGCATAGGCTGCTTTATCTCTCGTTTCTCTGGCTAGCATTCCTTTGGTGGCTGTCACATGTTTACCGACCAGCAGCCTTCCTTCTTCCTTGGGACATTAAATCAACAAGTACATGCAGAGAAAAGAGCACAAGCACTACTCCTGTGCTTGAAACTCAGGGCTGTGCTTCTCTTCGGCTTTGCCCAGCTTGTGTGAACCTTGCAGATCCCGAGGATTTAGCGACCGTGTCCCAGGAAGAAAGCTTTGAAATGTGTTATTTGTGTGTGAAAAGGCTTCTTGGGAAATTTCGTTGCTGGTTTGACTTGTTGGGCTGCTTTATGTAGGTGTGAGTAGGTAAGTCTCGTGTTTTGAATGCTTTGTGGCTATTTCTTGGTCAGAAAGATTGCTTGCCTCGTTTGTTACTTTGGTGACAGTCAGAGTTTGAAAAGCAAATCCCCTGTTACCGACACTTGCTACTTTGGATTTGCATGCTGGTTTGGTTTTCTTGAAGTACAAAGGTCTTGGAAATTGCAAGTAATGAACCAGGAGTTCATTTTTTTCTGTTCTTTTTTTCTGTTTTCTGCTTTGACATTGTGCCTATTTCCTGCAGTCGTTTCAGATTTTGCTGTCAAGCAGTAGCAAGACCATATTTCTATATCCATAACGAGTACCACAGGTGTGGAGTATTTGCATTCCTGTTTAGCAGAGGGCACATCTGATCCTTGTGCAAGGGAAGCCATGGATAATAGCAGATATTTGTGACAGAGGTAGGCTTAAAAAAAAGGACCTAAACATAGCAGAATGGCTGTGGAAGAAAACAGCTGAAGAGATTGAAATAAAGTAGTAAGTAGACTCCATAGCTGGTCTCAGTGTGCCTGAGAACATCCAAGGAACAGGCTGCACTTGATTCTTGTGGTCCGTAATGTCAAGTGTGTGTGGATGTTTGCTCACGTGGGCTGGACTGGAGCCTCAGAACTGCAGAAGCCCTTGAAATGCGTGGAATCTATTTTAGTTTCTCTCCATCGCATCTGCTTCGGCGAGCAGTCGCCTCTGTCTGCCTCCGCCCTCTCGCTCTCCTGGCTCTCAAGTGGCACGGCTCTCCATTTATCCCCGAGAACGCTCCGACGTCACAGCTTTTTGCTTGAAAGAAACTCCAGGCGGAGGCTTTGAAACTTGTTAGCACAAATGAATCCTCCGGGGCAGCGTTGTGGTCGCTTTAATCTGGAGGGGGCCCTTCTCCCAGGTTTTGTAGTGCTGGGATCCTGCCCTGCGTGCTCCTGCTTTTACAAAGGAGTTCTGGAGGGGTGGCTTACATCCTAAACGTTTGTTAGGATCTCTGAGATCATTCCTGCTGCCTATTAGATCTGTGACGACTCTGCTTTTGATTTTCCATGCCCTGTAGAAACAGATATTTTGGGCATAAATCCCAGGGTCCATCTTTGATTCAGTTTGGCTTGAACTGAGATTAAGCAAGACTCCAGAGTGCCTGGTACAGAAAGAAGGTGAGATATCAGAAAGAATAAGGTGGGAAAGCACACGTAGGGAGCCAGCTCCTCTTCTGGCTGTTAAAACCAGCTCTGGTTCCCTCTTCCTGATGCCTGTGGGACTTCATTGTGTTTCTGTTACCGCAGAGCCCTTGTTTAGCTGAGCAATGGCTGGTTCACACCCTTCTCCTTGCAGCCCTAGTAACAAGCAAACTGGTTTCTTATACCAACGTGGATAGAGAAACGTTCCTGGTGACATGGTGGAAGGTGGCAGTGCTGGTTAAGCTCTTCGCTGTATTTGATACACGACTCTAGAAACCACTGGCGTTTTTTCCCCCGAGCATTTGTTTTAATGGCTTCTGTTATTGTTAGAACATGTTTTCCCAGGGCGTTGGTCATTTGGTCGATACCAGAGGCCTAGAAGTGTTCCACAACATGCTCTTTCTTTGAAACCACACCCTGCTTTACGAGCAGCCCTCTGCTTCTTCAGGGCTTCCTTCTAAATACCAACAATTCCTCCATCCTCTTCCTCAAGAGCTGGAGCCTGAGCTTGGTAGCTAGCCCAGGTCCCAGAGCGCTGTGTGGTGGGGCAGATTCTCTTCTGCCGATGTCCTCCTTGTACCGGGACAAAAAACATCTAAGGGTCCCTCGCACCATCTGTGGCAATACCGTGAGTTAATCTGGCAGCAAATGACGTGTGTGGACTTGGAACTCGGTGTAGGCCCGTGGCTTTGAGGTTCAGAGAGGGGTGTGTTAGTGTCCTCTGAGATGCAGGACAGAATGACCTCCTGAGGTGAAGACCAGAGTTGAGTCTGCGGTTCTAACATCCCAATCCCCTTCGGCAATTCCCCTTTGCGTGGAAAGGTCATACTTAGGGCCACCTTAGGTGATGTAGTGCTGAGGGTTGTTAGATGGTAGTTGGCTTTTCGTGGATGTGAATCTCAACACCACCAAAGAGAATTCCTTGTCCCTGGCAGCAGTGGGACTGTAGAAAATTCCTCTCCCATTTGCTGTTCAGGCCTCTCTTGGTGGCCCCTTGGTTGTGCTAAATGCCAGACCGATTGTCTGTCCCTGTGGCTGGGCTTAAAAGCCAGAGACCTTTAGTGGAGCTGTAGAAAGGTTGGTCTTGTTTCTACTTCAAAAAAAAGAAATAAAAAAAAAAAATCAATTACTGGTTGTGCTTTCAAGGCTAAAATAGCTACCAGAGCTGCCCTTTTAGCATTGTCGATTAGAAATTTTAGAATAAAGCAGGTGTTCTGTGCTGCAGTTTGACAGCAGGCCCCAGTCTAGGAAGGTCAAGAGATACATGGTTGTCCCATTTTTTCTTTTTGGTCAGCAGTTTGCCACGATGTGTTTAATGGGAGGTGAAAAAGAGACAGAATGGATTGAGGAGGCTCAGAACATGGAGCACCTGGCCTGTAGGGAGTATATGTTACCCATATAGAGGGCACCCTCAGCAAGTCTGCTGACGACACCAAGCTGTGTGGCACGGTCAACTCGCTGGAGGGAAGGGATGCCATCCAGAGGGACCTGGACAAGCTGGAGAGGTGGGCTCATGTGAACCTCATGAAGTTCAACCAGGCCAAGTGCAAGGTCCTGCAGCTGGGACGTGGCAATCCCAGGCACAAATACAGGTTGGGCGGAGAATGGCTGGAGAGCAGCCCTGAGGAGAAGGACTTGGGGGTGTTGGTGGATGAGAAGTTCAACATGAGGGAGGTGTTTCTACCCCTCTACTCTGCGCTTGTGAGACCCCACCTGGAGCTCTGCGTCCAGCTCTGGAGTCCTCAGCACAGGAAGGACGTGGACCTGTTGGAACGGGTCCAGCGGAGGGCCAGGAAGATGCTCAGAAGGCTGGAGCACCTCTGCTATGAAGACAGGCTGAGAGAGCTGGGGTTGTTCAACCTGGAGAAGAGAAGGCTCCGGGGAGACCTTAGAGCAGCCTTCCAATATCTGAAGGGAGCTCCAGGAGAGCTGGGGAGGGACTCTTTGTCAGGGAGTGCAGTGACAGGACAAGGGGGAACGGTTTTAAATTGGAAGAGGGGAGAATTAGATTAGATACCAGAGAGAAATTCTTTGCTGTGAGGGTGGTGAGGCACTGGAACAGGTTGCCCAGAGAAGCTGTGGCTGCCCCATCCCTGGAGGGGTTCAAGGCCAGGCTGGATGGGGCTTGGAGCAACCTGGTCTGGTGGGAGGTGTCCCTGCCCAGGGCAGGAGGATTGGAACTTGATGATCTTTAACTATTCTATGATTCCAACTCTAACCATTCTATGATTCTATGATAATATTGGAAAATTTATTTTTCTTTCAAAGGCCAGGGCTGAGGCATGGACCCTGTGGGGTCTGTTGCCTGCAGGCAGCCCTCAAGTGGGCAGTTGGTCTCCTCACCGCCTGTCCTCTCTGCAGCCACGTGCTGGGTCCAGGTGTGGAGCTGCCGTGCAGATACTGAGCACGTTGTGGCCTCTTGCCACCCCTTCCTCCCTTTTGGTAGCTGTCAGGAGATGTCCGTGGCCTACAAGGACCCAACAAGTAACGGGTCAAGAAGGAGCCAGGGCTGGGTTCTGGGAGTGCCCTGCTTCCCGTGGGCACACGGCCTGCTCTCTGCAGATGGGAAATTGTCGAAGAATTAAGAGATTTGGTTTGATTAGCTGAAATCTCCTATTGGCAGCACATTTCCAGTCCCTGGAGCAATGGAGATCAGAGAGGTTTCCAAGGCAACGCACAGCCTTCGGTGAGAGGTTTACTGCTGCATCGTCCTTGGTCTGTTGATGGAGTAGGGTTTATTTAGGTATTTGAAAAAAAAAATAAAAAGCTGCTCTCCGGCCTTTTGCTGTGGTGAGTCATTCTGCCTTGGGTCAAATTGGTGGAACTAAGAACAAGGTTTTGTGGATGAGAAAAATAAGTACATGAGAGCATAAAGATCCCAATTAGGTTTCTCTTTGAAGAGGTGAGAGCACTTCAGTTCTGAGTAGAGACAACTTATTCTTTATTACCGCCTAAATATGAGAAAAGCAGCAACGGAGATCCTCCTTTCTCCTTCATCTTCCCTTTCCCCTCTCTCCCAAATATAAAATACTTATTTTTGTTTGTTGGAGGATTCTGTGCTCACTGTTGAATTCTTGACCCATACCAGGGATCCTTCCAGTTTGACCTTCTGTCACTGCTTTGCTTGTTGCTCTCTGCTCCCTCCTCGGTTGCAGAAGCCTTGATAAATTCAGCTTACGTAAGTTCTCATGTACGTTGTTCCTCCTTTTGCACCGCCAGGGAGATGAAAAGCTCATCATGTCACCACTGTGAGCACAGCTGTGGCAATGGTGGTGTTCTGAAAGTCATCGTGTGCACCTGGGGAGGAATAACCCCCTGCACCAGGACAGGTTGGGGGGGACTTGTTGGAGAGCAGCTCTGAGCAGAAAGACCTAGGAGTCCTGGTGGACAACAGGATGCCCATGAGCCAGCAATGGGCCCTTGTGGCCAAGAAGGCCAATGGCATCCTGGGGGGCATCAAGAAGAGTGTGACCAGCAGGTGGAGGGAGGTCATCCTGCCCCTCTGCTCTGCCCTGGGGAGGCCCCATCTGGAACACTGGGACCAGTTCTGGGCTCCCCAGTTCCATAAGGACAAGGAACTGCTGGAGAGGGGACAGCAGAGGGCTACAAAGATGATGAGGGGCCTGGAACATGTCTCTTACGAGGAGAGGCTGAGGGACTTGGGTCTTTGTAGTGTGGAGAAGAGAAGGCTCAGGGGGGATCTGATCAATGCTTCTAAATACTTGAAGGGAGGGTGTCAAGAGGATGGGGTGGTCTTTTTTTCAGTGGTGCCCAGGGACAGGACCAGAGGAAATGGGCACAAACTTGAATGTAAGAAGTTCCACCTAAACATGAGGAGGAACTTCTTCACTTTGAGGGTGGCAGAGCCCTGGAAGAGGCTGCCCAGGGAGGTGGTGGAATCTCCTTCTCTGGAGGCATTCCAACCCCGCCTGGACACGTTCCTGTGGGACCTGCTCTGGGTGGCCCTGCTCTGGCAGGGAGTTGGACTAGATGATCTCCGGAGGTCTCTTCCAACCCCATGGGATTCTGTGATTGTATCTGTTGTTGCCTGTTCATTGATCTGGACTCAAAGTCGGGGAGTGTGTTGGGACATGGGTATCTCTCACTGTGACTGTTCCCTGGTTTTACTGAGATAATGGGGTTGTGCCAGCAGTGTGCAGAGCTTTCTCGGAAGTTTTTGGAAGGGATGCTAGGTTCTCATGTGCACTGGCAAGGAGGGAAGCGCCATTGTGCTGAGTGCAAGGCCTTGACTCGCTAAGTTAGCAAAGGTTTCTTTAAAGTAATTCTGGAAGTGATTGGAAAGACATGCTACAGCACTAACAGGACCATACTCAGTGGGTTGAAGGTGGTATATAAGAGACACCATCAGGGTGTCCTTTTTTGTTTACTTACTGTTGAGATAAATGTGGGTTGTGTTCAGCAGGAGATGCCTTGCTAGTTCAGGAAGAAATCATTGCACAAGGAAGAATTAAAAAGCAGTCGCTACGTGGTTTAACAGGGGGATTTTCTGAACATGCACGTGCTTCTGTTCCCTTGTGAGTGTGTACCTCAGCTGGTGTCACGTAGCATGGGGAGAAGAGAAGGAATTAAAGAATAAACCTAGATGCTGCCTACTGAGAGACAAATACTGGCCTTCTCTGTCATAAAACCAAGGCGTGACCTTTGTAGGCAGCAATTTGTACGTGCAAGGGAAAAATTAAAAAGGGTGGAGGAGCCTTTAAAAGTCTACATTGGCATCCTTACTTACTTACCCTTTTTGAGAGGATGGCACTTGATAGATGTGTCACTGTGATGATGCGTGGTTATCTTCTTTCCCCGTCTCAAAATACTGCATGAGTGATACCATGGCAACAAAGAAGTTGCCTTTAAGGAAAAGGAAACAAAAAAAAAAAAGCAGCGTGAATTCAAGAAAGGTGGCAGACTGACAGCCCTAGTCTTCCCTTTCCAGTACAGTAAGGTAGTGGTGGTGTCAACTATAACAAAATGTATTCGATTATGAACTCTGTGTTGTACTGGGACATGATCAAAGACAAACCTAGTACAGTAAGAGCGGGCTGAGAGTCTTCTGAGAAAACGTCCTTTTGTCGGACAATTAAATTCTATTTAAATGATAACTTTTTCTAAGAAATACATCATCTTGGAAAAGCTTTCTGAGACCCGAGTTGCGTCCTTATTCACGATGGAATTCCTCTCTGAGCAGAGCGTGGTGATGGTGAGAGAGACCAGATGTCCCTTTCCACTGTGGTAGGTTTTCTGGATGTGAGACAGTCAAAGGACACGTGGAAGGGGCAAGTTCAAGTGTGTGTCCTGCTTGGTTCGGACATGCATTTGAGTGCAGGTCTCATCTCTAACATGAGAGCCCTAAGCAGGAGGAGATTGGCTTTTAGGGACTAGATTCTTTCTCTCATTTGATCTAACACAGATTATATAGCACTACAGCCTTTTTCTTGCTTTCCTACATCTTAGGTGGAAGCTTTGACCACCAAGTAAGTCCCCTCACTGCTTTGTGTGATGGCTGTTTTTACAATGCAAAATAGTTCCAGCATGCAAAACTGAGAATTTGAGCATAGCTTAGAGATGAGTGTGAATATTGAGATGGAGAAGAAATGACAGAGTGAAGACTTGAGCGTAAAGGTTTCTCATAGACTGTGGACTGGGAAAGTAATTTTCTGTGTGGTTCCAATTTTGGTTCACTGGTCTGGAGAAGGACTGAGACACGGTTGTGAATGCCGTGGTTTTCACTGTGGTTATCTCAGCTGTTGGCCCTACTCTGAGAACAATCCTGACAGGGACCGGTGGTGGTACAGGAGGACCAAGGCCTGGATGGGTACCATGAGCTTCCTCGTGTTGTCCGAGTTAGACATCTTCAGCCCTAACACGAAGGGGACCAGCTTTCAGTTCGTGAATGCCAATTCCAGGGCTGTGCTGCTCAAATTCTCAGTCTCCCTGGCCCTGTTAACTTCAATGAATTTTAAATACCATGCTTAATTGGAGCCTTTTCTAAGATTATTACTAAGATTGGCAATTATTCTGAATCATCCTTTGGAGGCCTAGGTTGCTACTTGAGTCACCTCCGTTAGACAGCGTGAATGCTCCCTTGTCTGTTAGGACACACTTCTGTTTCCTTGCTTCATCTGTATTTGTGGGTTTAATGGAGGATTTCTCTCGGGCCTTCCGTTTCTTAGCTGAGTGCCCTTTCTTTTAATGCCCCTGCCTCTATGTCCCCTGTTGCAGCTGATGTGCCTTCCCTTGAACTCAGCGTTGCCAGGAGGTGTTGGCCACCTCTACTGCATTGCGTCACTAAGAAGAATCTGGCTTTGGGGGAAAAAATGGCAGTCCTGTGGCATTCAGGTGACCTGAGGTGACTGAGGAGATGCTTGAAGGCCTGCGGCTGTTGCCGTGGTATCATCTCTAGGCAGGTGCTGTAGATGTTCTGTTTGGGAGCCTGAACCTTGGGGTGAAAAGAGAGGTGTTTCTAGACACTGAAGTGCCTGTGTAGATGGAAGGGACTTTTCTTGATTGTTCTTTGGGGTCTAACTTCCACCATTTTGGGTTGTGTCTGTGCCGTGGCTCCCCTTCTGTGGAGCAGCTGTGTTAGCATTTCCCTGCTTCACAGAGTTTCTGAGGGGATGAACACATGGAAGCGTGCAAGGTGTTTGGGTACTGTGGTTCTGTGGGTTGTAGAAGAAAGGGAGATGAAGTTGCTGTACTGTCTCTGAGACCTTAGAAATTGCATGCCCATGTCATAGGCCATAAGGGCAGCTTACATCTTTAAAGGTGACCTGCAAAAACATCATTGGCAGCTATGAATGGGCCCTTTCTTCCACCCTTTGATCAGTCAAATTTTGCAGCCAAAGTTCATAGAAGTATAGACAGGTTAAAAGTGCCTTTCAGTACTTCATATTCTTTATATAAACGGACTGGAGAACTTCCTCATTCTTGCTATCTGTAAATCAGCACATAAAAATAAAGTGTGTGAAACTGAGTCTCGATGAAGGGCAAGTCCTCCTGCCTCGGGTGGGAATTTCACCCTTCTGCTGCAGCGCTGAATGTGGTCTGATTGCATTTCTGATAATGTATTTGTGGATCACCTTGAGGAGAAGAGGGGGAGTTATACAACTGTTCCCTCACAGTGCTGTTAGGAAGGGTCAGGCTTTATCTCCTTTGAAATAGATATCAGGAGAGAGCTGCAATCCTGTGAAAACACACATTTATTTCTGAAGTGTTTGTGTATTGTGTGTGTGGTGCACATGAATAGAATTGCCACCTGTCCGAGGCTGATGATGATGATCCGGGGAGCAGTGGTCATGCGCTCCTTATTCTAGCAGTTTGCCATATGAAGAACCGGCACCTACAGCTTTCCTTGGTCTGAATTTATGAAATGCTTTACCCTTTGTGGCACTTTCTGGGCTTGCGTAGATATGGATTTGTTAGAGGTTTTGCTGTAATGGAGACAGTGTTAGCTGTGGCTCGTGGAAACGCTGTACCTTTTTGCTGTCTTGCTCTCTCAGAAAGATCCCATTAGTTATCCTGCTCCTTTAGGAATGGCACTATTTTTCTTTGTAACCTTGGCCTCAGCTTGTGAGTGGGCAAATTGACAAGATCCTGGTACCCATGTGCTTTGGGCACTGCGTAGAGGAAGTGACGGAGAAACCTTCTTAGAATCATAGAATCATTCGGGTTGGAAAAGACCCTTGGGATCATCGAGTCCAACCATCAGCTCCTCTCCACAAAGTTCTCCCCTACACCACATCCCCCAACCCCACATCTCAACGACTCTTCAACACATTCAGGGATGGGGACTCAACCCCCTCCCTGGGCAGCCTATTCCAGGGTCTGACCACTCTTTCTGGGAAGAATTCTTTCCTAATGGCCACTCTAAACCTACCCTGTTGCTGCTTGAAGCCATTCCCTCTTGTTCTATGGCTAATGACCTGTGAGAAGAGACCAGCACCAACCTCTCTACAGTGTCCTCTCAAGTAGCTGTAGAGAGTGATGAGGTCTCCCCTCACTCAGAATCCTCTTCCTCAAACTAAACAGTCCCAGCTCCTTCAATTGTTCTTCATAAGATTTATTCTCCAGACCCTTCACCAGCTTCACCCTCCTCTCCGCCTGCTCCAGCACCTCGATATTTCTCTTGGATTGAGGTGCCCAAAACTGGACATGATCCTCAAGATGTGGCCTCCCCAGTGCTGAGTAGAGGGGGACAATCACCTCCCTACTTCTGCTGGTCACACTCTTTCTAATCCAAGCCAGGATGCCATTGGCTTTCTTGGCCACCTGGGCACACTGCTGGCTCGTATTCAGCCGCTTGTCAATTAGAACCCCCAGGTCCTTTTCTGCCAGGCAGCTCCAGCCACACTTCCCCCAGCCTGTAGGGATGCAGGGGGTTGGTGTAGCCCAAGTGCAGGACCTCGCACTTGGCCTTGTTGAAGCTCATACCGTTAACATTGGCCCATCCATCCAATCTATCCAAGTGTCTGTGTAGAGCCTCCCTGTCCTCATGCAGATCAACACTCCCGCTTAACTCGGTGTCATCTACAAACTTACTGATGATACACTCTATGTCCTTATCAAAATCATCGATAAAGGTGTTAAACAGAAATGGTCCCCAACGCTGGGACCATGGCACCGCCACTGCACCCATGGCAACTTGGTGTTGCCATCGCACCCAGCAGGGAACTTGTCCTGGTGTTGGGGCTGCTGTCTTTGTTTCACCCCACACAACTTTCACAGAATCACATGGGGTTGGAAGGGCCCTCTGGAGATCATCTAGTCCAACCCCCTGCCAAAGCAGGGCCACCCAGAGCAGGTCCCACAGGAACGTGTCCAGGCGGGTTTGAATGTCTCCAGAGAAGGAGACTCCACCACCTCCCTGGGCAGCCTCTTCCAGGGCTCTGCCACCCTCAAAGTGAAGAAGTTCCTCCTCATGTTTAGGTGGAACTTCTTACATTCAAGTTTGTGCCCATTTCCTCTGGTCCTGTCCCTGGGCACCACTGAAAAAAGACCAGCCCCATCCTCTTGACACCCTCCCTTCAAGTATTTATAAGCGTTGATCAGATCCCCCCTCAGCCTTCTCTTCTCCAGACTAAAGAGACCCAAGTCCCTCAGCTTCTCCTTGTAAGAGAGATGCTCCAGGCCCCTCATCATCCTTGTAGCCCTCTGCTGTGCCCTCTCCAGCAGTTCCCTGTCCTTCTGGAACTGGGGAGCCCAGAACTGGTCCCAGTGCTCCAGATGGTGCCTCCCCAGGGCAGAGCAGAGGGGCAGGATGACCTCCCTCCACCTGCTGGTTACACTCTTCCTGGTGCCCCCCAGGATGCCATTGGCCTTCTTGGCCACAAGGGCCCATTGCTGGCTCATGGGCATCCTATTGTCCCCCAGGACTCCTAGATCTTTCCTTCGGTTGTTGCTGGGCCTTTGCTAAGCTCTGGGCTCGTTACAGAGGGGCTCCTGTGCTTTGCTGCGCTGTGACACTGCTGATGGGGATGAGGATGTGTAGCTATGCAAGTAGGTGGAAACTTTCTAATACATCATAATAGTAATAATAATAACGTTCACTTCCACTGCCTTGCAGCTTTTGCTCGAACTTCTGCCCACGCATCAGCCTACTTGGTTCACAATGCAGTGCGCACGCTAGACAATTAGTGGTTGATAATGAAAAATGTCATGGGAACCAGCAGGAAAATCATAGCTTACTCCAAATATATAATGAAACGTAATTAGCACAGACAGTAAAACAGACAATTTATGGGTTTTTTTTGTAATTAAAAAGTACCAGTAAACATTTCTTTTGCAGGAAGCTTGGTATCAAATGGAATAAAAGAGCTATTGTCTGGAATAGGATTTAATGCGAGTTTTAACCCTTGCAAAGCTGAATGGGATAAGTTTTTCTTAATTGCAGACTCTCCAATTGAATCTATTGTGGGCCTTCTTCCATTCATTCTCCTTGTCCTGGTCTGGCTGGATGGGGCAAGTCTGCTGTGAAGCCTGCTCCAAGCCAAGAACCCAGCTGAATTCAGTGCGTGTAACGGCATGGGCAGCACTGCCCTCCTCTCGTCCCTGGCTCTCCCCTGAAGTCATCTTGTAGCATGGAGGTAGCTTTGAGGGAGAGGCCAGAGCAGGAACAGCACCGTAACGTCTTTTGCACCCTGTGTCCTCTGTCGGATGTCTTCTTGTTGGGCTTGTTTCCATCTCTGATCTCCGCTTTCCTAGCTTGGGGCCCTTCACGCTGCACCTCTTGTTTGTTCTTAAGCAGTGTACACAAAGGAGTGGGTGCAGTTGTGCGTGCCCTCAACTTGCCAGGACGGCAAACACTGTCTTTTGGCTTGAGCTGTCACCTGGGGCAACAGGATCGTAGAATCATAGAATGGTCCAGGCCGGAAGGGACCTCCAAAGGCCATCTAGTCCGACCCCCCCGCAGTCAGCAGGGACACCCCCAACTAGACCAGGTTGCCCAGGGCCTCGTTGAGCCTCACCTTGAATATCTCCAGGGATGGGGCCTCAACCACCTCCCTGGGCAACCTGTTCCAGTGCTCCACCACCCTCACAGTAAAGAACTTGTTCCTAATCTCCAATTTAAATCTGCTCTTCTCCAGCTTAAAGCCATTGCCCCTCGTCCTGTCACTACAGGCCTTTGTAAACAGGCTCTTCCCATCTCCCCTGTAGCCCCCCTCAGGTACTGGAAGGCCGCTATTAGGTTCCCCGGAGCCTCTTCTTCTCCAGGCTGAACAACCACAGCTCCCTCAGCCTGTCCTCGTAGCAGAGGTGCTCCAGCCCCCTGATCATTTTGGTGGCCCTCCTCTGGACCCGCTCCATCAGGTCCATGTCCTTTCTATATTGAGGGCTCCAGACCTGCACACAATACTCCAGGTGAGGTCTCACCAGAGCAAAGTGGCCGAATCCCCTCTCTGGACCTGCTGGCAATGCTTCTTTTGATGCAGCCCAGGATGTGATTGGCCTTCTGGGCTGCAAGTGCCCACTGCCTGCTCATGTCCAGCTTCTCATCCACCAGCACCCCCAAGTCCCTTTCCTCAGGGCTGCTTTCTAACACCTCATTCCCCAGTCTGTATTGATGGTGAGGTTGGAACTAGATGATCTTTAAGGTCCCTTCCAACTCTAACCATTCTATGATGCTATAACCCTATGAGGGTACAGCATGTTTTCCTCTTGATGGTGGAGGAGCAGAGAGCTAGCATGCCTCTCATCGCAGAGGAATATGAGCTTTCAGCTGGAGCCAGGTGCACAGACTGTAAGGTTTCTACCCACGTATGTGAGACAGTGCTCAGGTGCAAAATCACAGCCCTCCCTCAGAGATGCTGTGGCACAAACCTCTAGTATCTGGCACTGATAGTGTGGGGGAGAGGAGAGGAAACTTCTGCTTAAAGCCGTGGGACAGGGTGCACAAGCTCCTCGGCTTTGTGCTGCAGAAGTCCCAGCCGCCTCCTCGCAGTTGGGCAGAGCCTCTTTAGGAGACAGACTCTGGTTTGCTGTGGGAGAACCCTCTGTGTAGGAGGTGTCCGATCCTGCCAGGGCTGTGGTGGTCTCTTTCTGGGGCACTTTTCCTCTTTGCTGGGCTCCTGGAGTGATGGGAGAAGGGGTGGTGCAGGATCTCAGCCCTTGTTGGCACCTGGTCTTTGCTGCTGGGCTCCCAAAACCTTTGCCTCTCTGTGGACATAGTTGTTGGGGTTCGGCTTTGAAAGCTTACTCCTAGAAAGTGCTGCTGGATCTTTTGTGAGCTCTGACAGGAGGTGCCTTTCACATCTGTGCCCCAAGGAGCAGGGGAAGCCTAAATGGTCCTCCCAAGTCCCATGCCACTACACTACTGTTTCCTTCTTCCTCTGTAGCTGACCAGGAAAGCAGCACAGAGAGGCGATAACGCTGTTGTGCCCATCTGAGATCCTTTACAGCGAATGGATAGCAGCTGATGATGTGTCTCCAAACTTTATTTCAGGATGCCTGGTCTAGTCAAGGGTTTGCTTTTTCCTCTGGGATTTTCCAAGTTACCACGCGGGTCTGGTGGAGAAAGGGGCACTTGGAGGACTTCTGCGTCTGGGGTGTAGCATATCGGAGCACGTGTTGGACAATTGGTCTTTAAAAATACTCGTGGCTTACTTGTGCCCTGCCTGAGGGAGATATGGTTTAGTGATGGTGTTGCTTTTTGTTTGTTGTGTGGGTGTTTATTTTTGTCAAAATTAGGTTGACGGTTGGACAAGATGATCTTTAAGGTCCCTTCCAACCTAGAAGATTCTGTGGTTCTGTGAGAAGGGGAAGCCCTGGCATCTCCTTGGGCTCAGAGCTGAGATTTTATTAAGCCCTTTTAGGCTTAATAAACAGTAACAGCGGTGTCCTTGCCCCGCTCCATCACGCCCTTTGCAACGAAATCGCTCACACGGAGCCTTCAAAACACGATTGTCACTTTGCTACGTATCTGCTCCAGCTTCACACACACACATGCATGAGCTTGTGTGCACACACACACACACTTGTGTGATGAGATGTGGTGATCCCAAGTGTTTTCTGTGCAAGATAGAGCATAATCCTTTTTCCTCAAGAAAAGGAGGAGCCAGTGAGGGGGACCCAGCCAGGCTGTCATGTATATTCTGGGGTTATGGCTCCTTTGATTTATGCTCAGCTCCTTTGATTTATACTTGGCTCCAACGGCCACTTAATGGTGACTTCACCATCTGAAAATAGCCCGAGGAGATGTACCACTCAGCCACTCTCGCATCCCATGCCCTGGGTTGAGGTGTGAGGGGAAGATAAGGCTGGTATGTGCCTGCCAAATTATCCAGGGAAGCTGGGACACCAGATTTCAGTGCTGGCAGGGAGACAGACTGTCTTCATGGACCCTGCCTAGCGTTGGTGTGGCACAGGGGGAGCACAGAAGTCATCACCAGACAAGTGACTGTGCCAATGCAGGAGAGAGCAATAGAAATGTATAATTGATCTTATCGTCAATTAAGCTACTGTAATTCAGTGCCTGTTTCTGTCCCGTGCTTAGGCTGGAGTGAGGAAGGTCAGAGCCGCCTCTGGAGTTTGTGTCACCCATATTTCTCTGAGTTCAGCCCCAAACGCTTGTCTTTTTTGCATGTAGGCTGCTTCTCTGCCTTGGGGATTTTTGTTTCAAATTGAGGCACGTTGGCTTGTATTAATTTAGGATTTTTTAGTTCTCTGGATCATAGTCCTACTGTGCACTGTCAAGGCTGTCACTGGAGTCAGTGTAGCCCTCCTAGCTTAAGTCTTTTGCTGAGTCAAGTCTTGTAAACTCCCAGTGGGATGTTTCACAGGCAGGGCTGGCTCTGTTTGCATCCTTTCTTCCTTCTCCTCTCATCTGCAATCACAGGCATCTCTGGTGTGCCACTGATGCTGCTGATGTTTCATTTTTATGGGGTCTTTGACTTGAATTGAATAACTGAACTTCACCCCTTCCTGGCGAAGTAAATATCAGAATAACAAGCCAATTTTTTTTTTTTTTTCAGATGGCACTTACAGTTTTAGATGCGTGTGCCCTCGCCATCCGTGTCGGATGACGTATGTAGCATCTGTCCCTTGTTCTGGCATTTTGATATGTGTGAGAGAGGTGAAATGGCTTTAAAAGCTTTTTGCTGGCGCCTGCGGTTTGTTGCAGACCCGGTGGTACAGGCAGCGACGTGATGGACTGAAATAAGACCGTTTCTCTACAGTTTGACATAGGAATGTCAAGGTACAGGGCTAGATCGTCAGCTGGTGCAAAACCACGGTGCTCGTTACGCGTGGCCAGACCTGACACCAAGGGAGCTAAACTGAATTACCCGAGCTGGAGGCTGGTCTTTTGCAGCAAAGAATGGTAATTACGCAGTGCAGTAATATACTTCTTAACCTAAGGGTGAAGTAACAGCTCTTCGTAAAAGTAGTGAAGTTAGTGAGTACCGTTATGGTGTAATATGATGGTTTTAGAGAAAATCCACAAATTGTGAAGGAGGTGTTGGGGCCTTTCCCCGTCTGAGCTCATCCTCCCTGCAGCCTCCCCTGAGAATTTAGTGAAAGCTGTGCAGAAATCGTTTATCACCGACTGCCCTTTCTTGGCTGGACCCTTATTGGAGGAGAGATTGAGAGTGTCCCTCTTGAAGCTGGTGCCGGGATACGAAAGTTTGATAAAATCTGTTAGGCTCTTTCCTGTGTTGGGAGTTTTTCATGTGACAGAAACTCAGACCTTAGTCGGGACCAGGTTTGGTGTGTGATATACCCTGTTGTCGATGTCCTCAGTAGACCTGCCCAACACAGATCACAGAATCTTCATGGCTGGAAAGGAGCTCTGAGATCACTGAGTCCAATTGTATCCGTTTAATGCAAGTCCAAGTTCTGCTGAATTTCATTGTCGTTTCTTCTGGGGAGAGGATAGGGAAGCAGAGCCACGGCTGCAGATGTGGTTGGTTAAAATACATCTTTTTCTGGGCAGTTTTTTTCCCCACTTGCTCTGATATTTTCTTTCTGACTTTCTGCTCCTAGTTACTCCTGAGGCATTCGGGTTTTTGTCTGCGTTTGTCTGTCTGGAGTCTTCATCACCCTCCCTGCAGTCCTCTTCCACTTCATCAACAAGAAGCTCTGCTTTGAAAAGAGAGGGGGGCTCCCATGCCTGGAGCAACACGGGAGAAGAAGACGTTACAGAGAGAAGTCCAGAGTTCATGAGGGCCTTAGTAAGTATCACAGTATTATACCACCTTTGATGTATAGAAGCTTCGTGAGGCTTTGATTGCTGGGGGGACAGATTTAGACCCATTTGCTGTCTCTCGGGTTATCTGTGTGGGAAAGCAGCAGGGTTTTGGATAGACCCTTGTAACCTCCAAAACTTGATCAAATGGATGTGCAGTTGCTACCATGCTCCCATTATCTTCGTTGTCTGGAGTAATCCCGTGAAAAATGAAGGGCAACACTGGGGAAAAAAGCACGCAAGCACCCTCCCCGCTCTGTCTGTTGTGGGAGTGTTTTGTTAATCTAGTGAAGAGCAAAATGTGAACAATTCTGAGTACCAACGCTGCCTTTCTGCTCATGAAGGATGTGCCTGTCCTGGTTTCCTTGTGGCAGCTATTATGCCTTCTTTCATGCGTTTGTTCTTGTCTCAAAGCATTATGTTTTGAGTAAACCCGTGAGTCCTGGAGTCAAAATAACCGGGAATTTTACTGTGTTACAAAAATAACATTTTAATGTTTCTTAGCCATCGAAAACGCATCCATTCTGGTAATGGTAGTAACTGAGAATTTGGTAATTTCATCATACATTTGTTTGTAATTTTGCACGTCATAAGCTCATAATCATTGAAATTATCAGTCAAGAAGAGGCCTCAGAAGCCTCTCATTTAAAATCTCTGCTTCTCAATGTTTCAGTCTTAAAGCTAATTGTAGAAGGGCACAATCACAAAGCGTGGAGCCTCTGGAGGGTTTTCTGTTCTACGTTTTGCCTTGTACACTGGGTTCAGCTCTGCTGTTGCAAAGGGCAATGATCTGGTCATACCCTGAGAGTCCAGGATTTATGGACAGTCAAAGGCTTGGATGCCATATGTGACAGGAAGCCAGTGGGACCGACTGCTTCTTGCTAAATGCATTGATGCCAGCAACAGGTAGCAAAAAATTGAAAGTACAAATGGTACTTACCATGGTACCCACCCCCCTCTCCATTGAAAGCCCTAACTTTAATGTTTCTAAACAAAGACTGCGGGTTTTTTTAATAAGTTTCCTTCATCAATATTATTTTGAAGTCTTTCTTTCCTTCTCTTCGCCTCCCATCAAGTGGCGTAAAAATGTGGCTTTTATTTCAGTTTTTAAGATGACACATCTCCCAGGAGTGTGTGGGCGTTGACATTCATGGAGGTGTCACAGGCTATCATGTAAACATGTATTTACAATGCTTTTTAAAATGTGAATTATTAATAAACAGGGTGGCTTGCTTTTTTTTGTGTTTTGTTCCTTCCAAATTTTGAAGGAAGAAAACTTGTTTCCCGGCTGACACACTCGACGGCAATTTTCATTTCAGACTAAATCTTATGTGTCTGAGCAATAAAGCTTTGAAAACACGGGTTTATAATGGAAACACTAATTCAACTTTAACTACAGCTGTGCCGTACAAGCAAAATACCACACACATTAATGAGGTGCTAAATCTGATACGGCAGAGGAATGTGTTATAATCACTAATTACAATGGAAGCTTGAAGTTGGAGCCTGCTTTTTCCATTGAAACAGAATTGGCTTGGCGAGTTGCAGCTAAGAGCTATTTAAAAATATCATCTCTATATTTAGTTTAAATTTCACCGTAGTGTTTTGATACTTGTAAGGGCAATACGGAATATGCGTGTAGGAAATGCTAATGCTTTTAAAGGGCAGCAGCGTGAGAGAATAGAATAAACCCTGGGCTAACGTAGCATGTCATATGGTGAATGTAGAACTGAGCTTGGACTGGGGAGCCAGGAAAGGCTGCAGTTGCCTGGTGAGGGAGCTCTCCCAAGAGGAGTGTTGACAAGGAAGAGCAGGAGCAGCATAGGAGTGTTTGTAACCTCTAACTTACTGGTTGGCATTCACTTTTCCTCTTCTCAGCTTCTTCTGGTGAGCTGTGCTTGTTACAAGGAGATTCTGATTCTAAAGACTCAGCTGTTCTTTAACGTGGAATCCACTAACGATTGTTCTTGTTTCTAAACTCTCAAATTGGGGAAATCTTTTTGCTTTCTCACATCTGGAATTAAGAGTCATTAGAACAGATGTGTCTGACAGGACGAGGGTCCAACGGACACAAGCTGGAACACAGGAAATTCCATCTCAACATGAGAAAAAACTTCTTTACTTGGAGGGTGGCAGAGCCCTGGAACAGGCTGCCCGGAAGAGGTGTAGAGTCTCCTTCTCTGGAGATACTCAAACCCACCTGGATGCGGGTCCTGTCCAGCCTCTTCTGGGTGACCATGCTTTGGTAGGGGGGTTGGACTAGATGATCTCTGAAGGTCCCTTCCAACCCCTGCAATTCTGTGTGACTGTCTGAATAGGAGAGAAGGCATTTTGTGTTTTCTTCCCCCTGGCATGACTATAACATCTGCAACAGGATAACCCCCAATTTGCACCGGCGTAGGTAAATGAATGCTGTAGCTTGAGAAGGTGCATATGGGTTCAGTGCATGAGATGTTTCTCTTGTCCTTGGATCTAGTTGAGTTTTGAGTTATCTACTGATAAAAAAGAGAGTTGGTATAGAAACATAAGCAAATCTGTCTGTTTTGCACTTTGCAGGTGCACAGGCTGACATTCAGAAAATGACACTTTACAGTACAAAGTCTTTTTTTTTGCTCTTCTGTACCGAGCCTGACCTCGGAATGAGGCAAGTGACAGAATAAAGAGGTGTTTCCACCGCCATGGCTCTAGGATACATCTGGCTGGCTTGCTTCTAATTTAATTTTAATTGCACGGTTTGTGTCCTTGTGAAAGGAACAAGATAAGGGAAAGATATTTGTGAAAATGAAGAATTAATTGAAAACCTTTCAGAAGACTCCAGGACAAAGCCTCTTAATTACTGGGACACAATGGATAATGTTTTTGGTACTTGAGGCTTTTGTGGATCCTATTCTTGGCTGCTTCGTTGACCTCGGTGATGAGCCCATCTCTTGGGTGAGGATGCGCTGCCCTGATTGCCTGGCACGCAGTTGCAGGAGTCTATTCACTGCGGGGGCTGAAGCTCATCTGGACCCATCCATTTAGGATGGACTTGGCACTGGAAGGCTGCAAAGTGTGATAGAGAAGCTGGTAAACATGTCACCGGTAGGAGGGTAGCACAGAGTGAACTTCACACGAAGCAATCTTGCTTGGCTATTCCCAAGCACGTGCAGAAGGAAGTGATGGTGGCATGAAGCAGTCCTGAGCTGACTGGAGTGATGTAGAGCCTTGCTGTAGGTCACGTGCCGAATTCCTGAGCGAGGGAAAGATTAAACACCACACCTTGGGCCTTAATGGAGTCAGCTGGAGTGGTTCCTCACAGCGTTGGTAGAATCACAGAATGGTTAGAGTTGGAAGGGACCTTAAAGATCATGGAGTTCCAACGCCCCTGCCCTGGGCAAGGACGCCTCCCACCAGACCAGCTTGCTCCAAGCCCCATCCAGCCTGGCCTTGAACCCCTCCAGGGATGGGGCAGACACAGCTTCTCTGGGCAACCTCTTCCAGTGTCTCATCACCCTCACAGCAAAGAATTTCTTCCTGGTATCTAATCTAAATCTCCCCTCTTCCAATTTAAAACCGTTCCCCCTTGTCCTGTCACTGCACTCCCTGACAAAGAGTCCCTCCCCAGCTCTCCTGGAGCTCCCTTCAGATATTGGAAGGCTGCTACAAGGTCTTCCCGGAGCCTTCTCTTCTCCAGGCTGAACAACCCCAGTTTTCTCAGCCTGTCTTCATAGGGGAGCTGCTCCAGTGCTCTGAGCATCTTTGTGGTAATCTTGCAGGTGGTGGGGGAGTGTGTGTGTGTGAAATTTCCCCTTAGAGCATCCCCCCCATGCAAGGAAGGAGGACCTTCCCTCAAACAGGGAAGGTGTATCGTGTGAGGCCTTCAGATGCTGGGATGGTTTGGTGTCCCTTCCTGCAGTGTGAATTTCAGGACCAAGAGGTGGTGATGGTGTTCTGATGTATGGTGTTTGTAACGTTGCTGAGCTCTTTGCTTCAAAAGTTCATGGATGAAATGAACTTCACAGAAACGTGACAGTGCTGGGCAAACTTGTATAAAGAGCTCCATCTAACCCTGTGCTTCGGTGCTGTGACTCCAAAAAGAAAAGGGCCCTCTTTGTTCTGTGTCGTTATCTTTTATAATGATCTGACCTGAGACTGGGAAAGAAATTGTAGTTTCCTGACTGTGCTTTCTACAAAAATATTCCAGTTGTGCCTTGCCTTGAACACGTGTTGTGATGTTAAGCGTGTACTCCTGATAGGTGAAATCAGCTTAAGCAGCGTGAGGTCTGAAGAAACATTTTTTGTTTTTTTTTTTTTTTTCTATTTTTCCCTTCTGTCGTGTCAGCCTTGAGATTGCTTTCAGTTTATGTTCTCAAGCTGTTCCACACAGCCGCTGCTCTAGGCTCTGGGGCTAGCAGCACACTTGAAATAAATAAAGGGAGATGCGGTTCTTACGTAAGACACTCGCCCACCAGAGCTGAGGCTCTAAGGACAGCATCAACACCTGTAACGCTCAACAAAGGCACTGGGGACCCGTCATGGGCAGCGTGTGGGACCCTCATACGCTAGCAGAGGCTTAGCTTCATCTTCAGAAATGAGTGATGTGGGTGAGCGTGACAGGACCAGTCCGGCGTACTCAGTAGACTGGCTTCCTCCAAGAGCGTGGAAAGCCCCAGGAATGTCCTTCTCCTGAGAAATACGCTTGTGATCGGTCTTTGCGACCCTGGTGCTGTGTACCCAGTAGCTCTGTTGTCCTCAGCAAGGTGCAAATTGAAAATGAGTCTGGGGTTATTCACGTCGCCTGGTTGAACTATGTAGGGAGGTCATTCTTACCCTCTGCTCTGCACTGGGGAGGCCACAACTGGAATCCTGCGTCCAGTTCTGGGCCCCCCAGTTCAATAGAGACATGGAACTGCTGGAGAGAGTCCAGTGTAGGGCAACAGAGATGATGGAGGGATTGGAGCATCTCCCTGATGAGGAAAGGCTGAGAGAGCTGGGGCTCTTGAGCCTGGAGAAGAGAAGGCTGAGGGGAGACCTTAGTAATGCTGACAAGATCTAAAGGGTGGGTTGAAGGAGGATGGAGCCGGACTCTTTTCAGTGGTTCCCAGTGACAGGACGAGGGGCAACGGGCACAAGCTGGACCATGGGAAGTTCCACTGCAATCTGAGGAAGAACTTCTTTGGGGTGAGGGTGGCAGAGCCCTGGCAGAGGCTGCCCAGGGAGGGTGTGGAGTCCCCTTCTCTGGAGATCTTCAAGCCCCACCTGGATGCTCCTGAGTGATGTGCTCTGGGCAGCCCTGCTTTGGCAGGGGAGTTGGACTGGATGATCTCTAGAGGTCCCTTCCAACTCCAACAATTCTGTGATTCTGTAGCGTATCCAGGGTGTTAGATTCCTTCACCAGATGGTAGGCAGGAGGCAGAGGAGCTCTTGAAAGGGAAGTTTTTCAGTGCCCAAGTGAAGCTGCTTTTCTGAATTGCTTTTTCTCTCAATTGCTTCTATAGAGGCTTGTAGGAAGAATGGCTGGATATGGGACAGGGTGACTGTTGCCATTGATGCCTGCCCTAGACATTAGAGAGCCTGGTTTGTAACACTGCTGAATTAAATGAAAGATAAGAGCAGCTGAGGGAGCAGTTCCAAAGCTGGTAGGGACAAATGCCTGCTTGGATCTGTGGCTCTGAATACTTAAAAATCACTTGAAACTAGGTCTGATTTCCCCAGTGACCCTTCAGCCTCCCAACGTGTCTGGCTGGACTGGTGGGTGGCTTCGCAGAAGCAAAAGGAGGTGGGAGCTACAGATTTGCCATGTGCACATACAAAGGTGGGTAACCAGGAATGGGGAATCATAGAATCATTCTGGATGGAAAAGACCCTTGGGATCATCGAGTCCAACCATCAACCCCTCTCTACAAAGTTCTCCCCTACACCATATCCCCCAACCCTACATCTAAACGACTCTTCAACACATTCAGGGATGGGGACTCACCCCCCTCCCTGGGCAGCCTATTCCAGGGTCTGACCACTCTTTCTGGGAAGAATTCTTTCCTAATGGCCAATCTAAACCCACCCTGTTGCCGCTTGAAGCCATTCCCTCTTGTTCTATGGCTAATAACCTGTGAGAAGAGACCAGCACCAACCTCTCTACAGTGTCTTCTCAAGGAGTTGTAGAGAGTGATGAGGTCTCCCCTCCCTCAGCCTCCTCCTCCTCAAACCAAACAGTCCCAGCTCCTTCAATTGTTCTTCATAAGATTTATTCTCCAGGCCCTTCACCACCTTCGTTGCCCTCCTCTGCACCCGCTCCAGCACCTCGATATCTCTCTTGTATTGAGGTGCCCAAAACTGGACACGATCCTCAAGGTGTGGCCTCCCCAGTGCTGAGTAGAGGGGCACAATCACCTCCCGACTTCTGCTGGTCACACTTCTAATTGACACTTGTCAATTAGAACCCCCAGGTCCTTTTCTGCCAGGCAGCTCCAGCCACACTTCCCCCAGCCTGTAGGGATGCAGGGGGTTGGTGTGGCCCAAGTGCAGGACCTGGCACTTGGCCTCGTTGAAGCTCATATCGTTAACGTTGGCCCATGGATCCAACCTATCCAAGTCTCTCTGTAGAGCCTCATCCACTGCCTTTGCCACTCCAGGCTGTGGTTCCCAAACAGCAGTGTCTGCACTGCTCGGTGGTGGTCCCTACAGAGCAATTCCCATAGGCTCCGTGACGATGGAGCGTGTGCGGGGGAAGGAGGAGTAACAGCAACTGGGTGACTCCTCAACATTTTTCTAAAATATCTTCATTGTGTTAAGCAGCTAGACGTGCCCTCCCACTGCTAATTGCCATGCAAGTGGTTGCTCTGATTGACCCTGGCTTGTTCACTTGCTCCAGACTGGGCGGCGTGATTGCAGGCGGGGTGGAGACTGGGTCTATTGGGTCTACTCTGTGCAACAGCTTGGCAGCACAGGTGGGTGGGCTCGAGTGGTGGTGTAAATTGGTGTTTCTCCAGCCTTTTGAACTTGTGATTTCCTTCTGGCTCTTCTGTCTTCATGCAAGCCGATGAATGACAGCAGCTCAATTACAGTATGTGCTGTAATTTCTGACTGCGGGTTTCTTCTTTCATTCCCCTAATCCAGTAATTACAGATGTTTCTCACTCCTTCACCTTGAAAGAGCAGAGTTGCCGCTGCTAACACCACTTTTCTGATACTCCAACGATCTGTGACTTTCTTTATGCCCTTTTTGTAACCATCAGTTTGAGAAGTTTAAATAATTAAGTTACCCATTGTTGCTTTTTTGTACCACCACCAGGCACTGAACTGTTTTTTGGGGTTTTTTTTGTGCCTATGGTGACAAGTGGCTCTTTAAATGCAAAGGACCTTAGTTTGATTTGGAGGATGTGCCTGGCTTCAAAGGAGTGGCTCTGGATTTAACACCAGTGCTGAGGCAGAATCTGACCCTCCAGTATACCCAATATTATGGTCAGGGGAGGTGTTTCCGTTTTCTCCCTCCTGAAAATTCCCTCAAGTTTTGTATGAATATTTTGGTGGCGGTAGTGTCTCTCTGTACAGTTGCAGATTCCCCGTTTTGTGGACACACTGGACATGAAACCAACATGCTTCGGAGTCCAGGAGGTCTTGCAGTCTAAGCAAAAACAAAGGGGTGAAGCAGTCGGCGTAGGAAATCACCATCAGCTCCTCAAGCCTCCTTGTTGGTGGAGCTTCTGAGGATAATACTGGGATGCTGGTCTTCCATGAGTATTTTTTTGCCTGAATTTGTCACTATATACTCTGTATGGTGGAGAGACCTGGCTTTTTTTGGAAAAGGTTCCACGGTTTTGAATGATTCATGTCGTATTTGCATAATTCATTTTTTCTTCTGTCCTTTTCCTCTTCTCCCCGTCCCACTCAAATTGTGAGAATCAATAATTGTCACCTTGATTTTTGCCAAAAGGAGGGCATGCAACAAAGGAATGGGATGAAAGGAGGAGACACCATGGAGCTAAATATTCTGATCAAAACCACTTCTGCCATTTGGGTATCGATTTTTTATAACTAATTTGGCACAGCATCACTAATAGCGAGCTTGCCCACAAAGACATATGATTTGGGAGTGAGGAATAAGTCTGCAGGTTCCTCTGCCTAGGCTGAACCCCATGCAGCAGTGTGGATCCCTCTCTGTCTGATCTTATCTGTGTTTTCCCTTCACTCTTTTAGGGCTTGTTTCCAGTGAGATGTGTGTAATTTATTGGCATAAACCATTAGATCTTCCTTGAATGCTCTGGAGTCTCTGAATCACCACCTGAAAACTATTACTACGGAGCACATAATCACTTGGAAAGTGCCTCTGTCTTCTCTTGTGTGTGTTAAATTCAGCTGCATAAATAGCATTTTTATAACACGTAGGCCAAAAAGGTACCAAGATGTTCTGTATTTCTGTTTTGTTTTACCTTAGGGAAACAGGCATCAGTGAGACTCGTGGTTGCTGTGAACCTTGGGCACTGTCTGTGAACTTTCCTCGTAACGCTTCTACAAGAGGCTCCAACCAGCTGAACAGCTTCAAGTGCACAGGCTGGTTTTGGCACTGTGACAATTTTAACTGGAAATACGGTTTGATCGTGGCAGTGTTTGGTTATTCTTCACTGTGAGCATGGAAGGGCTTTGCTAGCGTCTTGTTAAACATGGTTCTGGCAACGACAGGAGGAGAGAAGAGTCCAGATTGTTCCCAGAACCAGGATAGGGGATTTCTTGGCCAGTGCTGCTGCTGCCTGCCTTCGGTGGAGTACGTTTCTGATCTCCTCCCTGCTATTTTACATGTGTGCTAATTGGGCTCTAGTCCGAAAGGAGGATCAGGCTCATTATAGTTTTCAATAGCTTGAAAAGAGTTATTAAATAATCTTACCCCTCTAAGCCTTCCTTACTTCCTCCTTTCACGAACAGCAAAATGGCCATGCTTTTTGCACAGACACTAGGTGTTCTGGGCATCAGCTTAGATTCACACCTTGGTTTAAGTTGTCCCTTCGTGGTAGGTCTGATACACTACTTTTCCTAGCTCTCCACGCAAATAAAGCTCCTGTCCATGGATGTGATCCACGGCGTGCCAGGTGGGCGTGAGGGGCTGATGCTGTCAGGAAATCATAGAATGGTTAGAGTTGGAAGGAACCTCAAAGATCATCAAGTCCCAACCCCCTGCCCTGGGCAGGGACACCTCCCACCAGACCAGGTTGCTCCAAGCCCCATCCAGCCTGGCCTTGAACCTCTCCAGGGATGGGGCAGCCACAGCTTCTCTGGGCAACCTCTTCCAGGGTCTCACCACCCTCACAGCAAAGAATTTCTCTCTGGTATCTCATCTAAATCTCCCCTCTTCCAATTTAAAACCGTTCCACCTTGTCCTGTCACTGCACTCCCTGACAAAGAGTCCCTCCCCAGCTCTCCTGTAGCTGGGGATATTGGAAGATATCTGGGATATCTGTAGCTTCAGATATTGGAAGGCTGCTATGAGGTCTCCCCGGAGCCTTCTCTTCTCCAGGCTGAACAGCCCTAGCTCTCTCAGCCTGTCCTCACAGGCTGAGAGACAGCCTGTGCTGTGGGGACAGCCTTCTGAGCATCTTCGTGGCCCTCCTCTGGACCCATTCCAACAGGTCCATGTCCTTCCTGTGTTGAGGACTCCAGAGCTGGACGCAGTGCTCCAGGTGGGGTCTCACCAGAGCTGAGCAGAGGGGTAGAATCACCTCCCTTGACCTGCTGGCCACGGTTCTCTTGATGCAGCTCAGGATGGGGTTGGCTATCTGGGCTGCAAGCGTGCCCTGCTGGCTCATGTTGAGCTTCTCATGCACCAGCACCGACAAATCCTTCTCCTCAGGGCTGCTCTCAATATGAAGGTAAATTATTATCAATGTCTTAGTTTCTGAGAAGTGGAGAAGGCAGGAATTGTTCCTTTGGGTACACGTAGTGTGGCTGCCTGAGCTGGTGACCCAGCACAGTGCTCAGAGTTTCGGTGGTGGACAGATGGATTCAGCAACTTGCCCAAACTGCTAAAAATGTTTCTTGGCAGTGGCAAAAGGAGTGCATCTTTCTAAAACAGTGATATGACAAAAGATGTCTTCTGATCTTTGGAAGCTGGGAGCTGATTTCCTCTTCTCGTGTCTCTACATGGGACAGTGCGTTCCCAGGCAGAGAGCTGAGATTTTTTCTTCATCTAGTGTTTCAGAAATAAGCACTCACTTGAAAATTGTTCAGTTATTATATGCTGGGACTGTTTTCAACCTGTGGTCTACAGGCCTCCCTCCAAGGGAGGAGTTTGGTAGAAAACTTTTGTGAGGGCCACGCAAAAAGTGACTGAAGAAAAGGAAGTTTGTGCCTACGCTCTACAACAGCTTGAATAAGGGAAATCGTTGTAAGAAATGCACATCTGATGGCAGTTTTTTAGAAGCCTGCATATCAAGAAGGCTGAAAGACACTTTGCTAATATTACAAACCTCTGCATTGTGGTGGCGTTTGAAATTCTGCTAATAGTCTTCTTTTTTTAGCCCTACAGTAATTTCACCTCTCAATGGGAACGCTACTCAGGAATAATGATCCTATCAAGACAAGAGAATATAGATTGTAGTAAAGTTCATGATGGTTTCTGAGAGGTTTAACATTGATCCATTTAGCAATCTGATTTTCCAAGAGGAAAAAAAACCAACCCAACTTTTGAGTTAGGCAGGCGTTTCAGCGTGAAAATCTTGTGGTTAGTTTTAGAAGATGGAACTTGAAGTGAACTTGCTAAACTGTTGGTTTTTTTTTTCTCTCTCTCTTTTTTGATGAATGCTTTTAAAAAGAAATGGATTTTTCTTTCCCACGCATTTTAAATGTTCTCAGTTCTTTTATATTATTTTTTTTTTTTCTAATGCAAGTCAAAATTCTTAGAGAATTCAAAAGTAAAAATCCGTTATGTTGAAAAGGCCGTGTTGTGGAATACATCATAAACACCCCATTAGAACATTGCCTGCTAATTAAGGGAGAGAGCTCCTGGGAAACAGCAAGCCTATAACAGAGCTCAGCCCCCTTTGCTCCTCTGTTAAGTTTGTGAAAACGTTGCCTGCCTAAACTTGTCTGCAGCTTGTTACACATTTTCTCCATCTGCTACAAGACCAAAAATAAGCAATTTATAATTCAGTTGAACTCCAGTTGTTCAGTGTATCACCGACTGTTGAGTTTTCGATAAGAGGATAAGGATGAGAGGAAAAGCCAAGCAAAGGCTCAACAGAGCCAGGCAGCGTGGAAGTGGCATTTCTTTTGTCTGTAGGGATTGTGTAGGCACTGGATTGCCAAGTTGTACGGGTACGTTGCGGGTGTCACTGCAAAGTGGTTCAGATTTTTGGGGTGAAGTATATTTCAGTGTCTACCCATTGTCTTTAAACTGAAATCAAGTTTCAGTTGGGGTTTTTGCTGGGGTTCTCCGGCTTGAATCCAGACAAATTTCCAGGTCTGGGTAGCATTGTGGAGGTGGGTATGTGTGTAAGCGTTACGTTTTCTCCCCCCCCCCCCCCCATCAAGATGATTGGGGCAACCACTTGGTGTATGAAAGATGCACGTTCAAGTCTTATCTGCCTCCTTGGATGTCTGGGTGACCACATCCAAGCCCTGCAGGTGACTGTAGATGCCTGCTTTAATTCCATGATTAAAGGAAATCTCGCCTTGAAAAGCTCCCTCCGTCTGTAGGGTTGTGATGCCAGCCTCCCTGATGCAGAGTCTCTCCCGCAGGACCACGATGTTCACCTGAGCCGTGGCACAGCCAGAGACAACATCCAGAAGTGGGATGGCTCCGTTGGACCAACTGGATGTTAGCTCTGAAAGCTAATAACAAGAGGAGCTAATTATTCCCTGTGCAAATATCACAAGTCTTATGTTCTGTTGATTTTTAGAACAGATCGGTGCTTCATTTTAGCACCCATATGTTTTATCTGCATTGGTTAGCTGTCGCTCCTGGATGCCAGCCTCCCTCCAAGGGCTACTGCTGTCGTGTGTCTTGCTGCTGAGATGGAGGCAGAGCATTGTGAAGTTCTCCTTTCATCAGAAGTCAGAGATTCATTTGCTGTTGCAGACTTTGTGTGTTCTTCACCAAGGTTTAATGCGTGGCAGGGAGCAATACTGGGGGTCCCAGCGGTTGACGTGCAGATAGTGGGACAGTGTGAGCCCAGTGACCTGGTAACACCCATCAGCTTTTAAAACAACTTTAGTAACCCACCTTCATTTACTGCCCTTGTCAGGACTGTAATTCTTAGTCCGCACTGAAGCTGGTAATTAACTTGTTGGAGGTGTCCGCAGTGCAAGTCAACACCACTGAACAAAATCATCCAGCCGAGGTGTTTCAAGAGGTAAAGACTCTCCAGTCATTGATGTCATCTGTAAAAAAGCTGCCCGCCAAGCGAGGTGGGGTCTCCTTAGTAGTACATGTTCCATTTTAAAACCCAAAGCACTAGGATTTCCACTGCATTTCTCTGGAGGCCATTTCTCTGGGTAATACACATTGCTGCTGAGCTTATTTTCTTGCTGCTCATACTGTATTTAGCCTTTTATAGTTTAATTGCTGCTAGACCTCTAAATTCAGAAAGACACCGGTATTACTTTTTGAAGCTTCTTTTTACTTCTTTTTAGTTGTCTTTTGGCCTAAAATCTGCAGCTATTTAATTCTTTCTTCCTAAACCCATCATCCTACTTGTAGGTTTCTCCTTCTCAGAGTTCCTAAAAGAATATCTGTCTTGTGATAGCGTGGGAAGATGTATATCGGGCAAAAAGGCACCTTAACGTTCTGCAAATTATGCTTTTATTTGGGGGTTTAGATGAGTTTTGGGAAAACGTATCATATTGACATGACAGCAATGCTTTTGTTAACTTGCTTCTGTTCCCAGCAATTGTATACCTGTAATATTTCACCTCCTGTGTGTTTTCTTTTAATTTCTGTGAAGGGCAAAACGACTCTATCTTGTGTTCCTCTGTGGGCAGAGAAGAGCTTCTCCAGAGCCTTTCTGGAGCAAAGCATTTGAGATAATTGTCTGCCATGGGCTGGTTCTGCATGCTTTAGGACCGTCACGTTAATAAATCAAAATATAATTCTTCCCAAATTCTTCACCCTTCAATTTTCCCATCTGGACACGTTAATGCTAAGGATATAGTGGAAGTCAGGGCCGGGAGATTATTTGAGATTTTTGACCACAGGTTGTTTTCTACTTTTATTTTACCAGGTCTGTTGACAGCTGTAACCAGAATATGTGCGCTTCAGAAAAGGTACTTCTGTTACGATGTTCTGTGTTTTCATTTTTATAAAATTAGGAATAGAGTGAAAGCTTTCCTGTTCTCTGCAGGAATATGTGTAATTTGTCCGTCATTTTTGGATTTCTAGTGGTATTCTCAACGGGTAGAAGTGCTTTTTCCATTTCTCCTCTCAGTTCTAGACATCTTATGTAGATAGTGTGTCGACAGGTGTTGATGGACAAGCAATTTACAATAATCTCTCATGGTGCTTATTCTGTAGCTCCCTGAATTACAAGTGACATGCGGGCAAAGCTGAACAACTGAGCATCAGATACTGGCATAGTGTTGAACATGGCTTCTGAGGCTGCTCAGAATTTCCTTCAGCCACTGTCGTCTTGGATGTCTCAAATATACGAAGCTATCCAACAAGCAGGAGACTCTATATCTGCTTCACTGCTGAATTTGAGTGGAGTGGGTCGTAAGTCAGAAGAAGAGAGGAACCAGGACTTGGAGAATAACGGAGGAGTTTATGAGGATTATTTGGAGCAATCAGATGATGAACGTCACCTGGACCAGTATTCTGGTGGGGAATACTTATATCCTAGAGAAGGCGGTCACATTGGGGGTCCTGATCTTGCTTCACAAGACCTCCCTCATGGCTCTGACCTGGGTCTGCAGAGGCAAAAATGGGTTAAAAATGACAGCAGCTTACCAGAGCAGTGTGTTGAAAGCACCAGGTCTTCAGCCGCCGATGGATCCTACTGGACGAATGGAGATCTCCAGCCGCTCGACCAGCTTCCTCCCATTTCTGAGGAAGAAGGTGAGCCCTCAGTGAAGACGGGAGGTCGTGAGCACAACCTCAGCTTGGGTGGCTCCTTAAAACGTAATAATGGCAAGGCAAGATTTGCAGGTAAGCAGCTAGCACGTGCCCTGACAGTATTATCCAGACCTTTCTTTTCTAGTATTGATTTGATTTAGTTGCCAATTTTGCTCATTATGTTCTGTGTTGCCTTTGTTTCCCACAGCTAAAATAAAACTCTCCAAATCCCGAAGAAATATCTAACCTTTCCTCTTCTGTTTTCAATTCTTCTCTCATTTGTGAGACTAATCTCATTGAAATAAGCGGAGATCTCCCGGGTGAAATGCTGTGTATTAGAAGGCAATCAGCCCATGTTGCTGTAACAAGGAGTATTTTGTTCCCCCCATGTTTTGTTTCTGGTAGCAGGACCCTTCAAAGGGAGCGTTTAGCTTTTGAGAACCATCTGCCATTGCGTCATTGCTATTAAGGATATATATATAATCTCAAACCTTGGGTTTTTTTTTTTTTGTGTGTGCCAGAAATCTCAAGATGTTACTGTGCCATGTGCTTTGAAATGCTGTACTAAAAAGCCAGCCATATCTCATGATTTTATGGATGAAAGGCTCCCAAATCGTTTTCCTCCCCTCCCACCACCCCCACAGGCTTTTCAAATAAGACTGAAGAGGACAGCAGGCAGGAGATTATGGGAAGGAGAAACTGAATTTGATGTTTTCAGTTTTAAATAGGCCTAACTGTGACTTCTGATCATGAAGTGACATGAGCAGCGTTTTCAGGCACTTGTGTTCAGGACTGAATCTCAGCCACTTCATTTGTATTCACTAAATATCACCGTAAATGGGGCTGGAAGTTACCTGGGTCACAGGGGGGCTGATGGAAATGGATGTCCCATCAGCAAGCAGGAAAGCTGCAGTCCTGCTGACACCACCCTCGGCTCTTGCTGAGTTAAAGCTGCTCTTTACGAATGTCCTAGGAAGGGGGATAAGGGAGGAAAGGGAGGGCGGGAGGGGGTCTACGATGTGGAGCTGATGAAGAACTTGAGACTCACCGAGCATCTTCAGAATTTGGCTTCAAACATCTAAATCCCTTTTTCTTTTTTTGAAGCAGGCAGTAGATGCTACTGAAAAGGTTTGTTTTATAATGACCAAGAGCTTTTAATCACTCTTGGCTTCTCGGGAAGTCTTACATATTTAGCCTTTTCTGTGCAGGCTGCGGAAGATCAGCCTGTTTGTTTTTGTATTTAATAGGAATATCAGACTGGGAGGGTATAAACCTTGACAGTGTTCTTTAATGAATGTTAAAATTAGCTCTCCTCTTTATTACTATTCCTCACGCTGTTATGGCCAGGGAGTAAATAATTTAAAAGAGCTTTCGGTCTAGCTGTTCTGTCTCCCAAACTGGGGCTGCTGGTTTCATATTCCGGATGAATGATTGCCACTTCTCAGGTTGAGCACCCCAGAGCTGTACCTCTTGGAGCCCAGCCTCTAAACCTGTAGAGATCCCTTGCCTTCTGGTACCCCCATGGACTGCCTGTGTGATATCCTTCCCACGGGGTTTGTTCGTAGGCACCAAGTCAACGCTGCAGGGCTGGATTTACCGTCTGTGCTTGGATTGTGTGTCCAGTGTGTGCACAGATGCCACGGAGCAGGGCATGGAGGGTCCTTCCAGGGAGTGCTGGGGCGATGGAGCCTCCTGGCCAAGTGCTATCCAGGGCACAACTTTGTCTTTTGCAGAGCCTGTACCCCTGAGAGGAGCTGTGGGAGTGATTCCTGGCAAAACCTGGGGCTCCTCAGAGTCGGGCTGGGGAGCAGCCTTGTGCCAAACGCGTTATTCCGATGGCGGTCTTCAGATTTGGTCCTGTCTCTGGACTGCACCCCTTGCTCAAAGTGGATGGAAGACAAGGTGGTGAGCTCTCAGGGAAATGGGGGCCAGGAACGGGCTGCTGTCACTGTCAGAGCAGTTTCTCACCTGGAGTCTTGTTGTCAGGGACATCCTGAGAAGGAGGGTTCTTAGGAACGTGTGATGGACCAGATGAGTTTTCCTGGTGAGAGGTGCGTAGAGTGGCAGTCAGACGCTAGAGTAACCTATGGTAGAATGGTTTGGGTTGGAAGGGACCTTAAAGATCATCTGGTTCCACTGCAGCTAAAGGAGAGGGTCACTCTGAAACTCTCTCCCAGCTAAGAGAAGTTGCTGTTGGACTCTCAATTAATGTTTATTGGCTTTCCTTCTCGTAAGTTGTCTGGGGCCATTGTGGACTGGAAGGCTGGCCTTACGGAGCACCCCAGCACCTACACTGCTTCTAGAGCTCTCTACTTCCACACAAAGCACTTCAGAGGGCATCGCATAGTTTTTTACACCAGAGGGAATGTCACACCAAATGCTTTCAAATAGTTTTTTGTCTTTTTATCTCTGCAATGCACTGCACAAAGGGCCATCCAGTGGTCTCAAGACTTTATTATAGTCATGAAGTTGGCTGTTTGAGAGTTGGAGTGCTGGGAGCTGATGCCTTTTTTCTCAGAACTAAGTTGTATAATAGGAGAGAAAGTGTTGAACTGTGATTTGAAAATGGCTTCCACGAGATTTTTGATGTGGAAGAACTCATTTTGCTCTTCTAAGTGACCCTTCACTTCCAAAACACACACATGCTCTTTGTATTTCATTTTTCAACTCTTTGTTTCCTCTTTTTCCTTTAGATTCACTCTCTAACATCAAGGGTATGAACTCTTCCGATGGTAACCTAGACACGCGGAGAGGCTGTAATACCCTGGCAACTTAAAATTTCAGTCACGGATTAAAATGATCAAGAGAAGGTGTTTGAGGTATCCTTATTTCTGTTAGCTTTGTTACCTAACCCTAAGTGACAATGTAAGCAAGCATATGGACTTGCTGACATTCAGCGAAGGCGTTCAGTAGCATCAATATTAGCTTTGAACATTTTTTTTCTTCCATTTGGCATTTTTTCGCCGTTTCTGCAAAATACGTTTCCTGTTTATCCTTATATTCTTTTCAGAACATTGCATCTTGACTTTATTTCACTTAATGTACCATATTTCTCTCCACAATAGAATATTTTAAAGCTAAATTGGCACAAAACAGTAGCAATGCTGAATGCTTTTTGTTGCCATGGAAATATTTCTGGGCACTTACTGAAGACCTGGTTGCCAATAGTAATGTAACAGAGAAAATAGATATGCTTCATTTAGCAGCCACTGGTGATTAAAGAGCCACAGAAACCCGTTACAAGGTCATTCCAATATATAGTTTATTGGGTTTAGGGGGAAAAAAACCCCACCAACCCCAGATGAGAATAATTTTATTTTTAAAAAAATGCAAACCAAAGTCCAATAGTTGTTCCCCTCTCCTAAACTTAGAGCACACTTCTGAGATGAAATAAAATAAGACTGCAGTTAAAAACCATCATTGCCCCTTCTCCTTTTTATCAAATATGGTTTTGAACACATTTTTGCCTCCTAGGAAATGTTTCCTAGCTCACAGAGTAGCTTTTCTGAGGCCCCAAAGCGGCGCTCACATCATTGAAAGCCATTTTTAGGCTCAGGGATCTAATAAAGTGCTTGAGCAATGAAATCCTTGGGTTCTTAAGTCAAATGTCTGGTAGATGCTGTAAGGCATGCTAATCAGCAGGGTGCAGGTTTGGCGGCCACCGCGTCCTGGTCCATACTTAAATGATGCTAGTAATGTTGTGCCAGGGTTCCAAACAAACGCAGGGAAAAGTTTTTCACTTTGGATGGTTTTGATCCACGGTTTAAAAACGAGAAGGTAATTCAGCAGGAAATACTGCAACACCAGGTGTTTTGGTTAAGAGGTTAATGATGGGAAGGCAGACCCTTCCATACATGCAGATCCCTGCCACCAGTTGCACGTCGTGTAGCTGTAAATTTTGCAAATACGGATGAACTTGCTCTTGCAGCTTCCTTGAGACCCTCCTTCATTGTCTAACCTCAGTGTTCCCGATAGAGAAACTCTTCTCTCATTGCAGAACAGGGAGAGAGCAGCCTTTGCATCCCCCTGCGGCTCAGCTACTGCTGATCAGCTGCCTGGGGGTGGCTGGCGAGAGCGTGGCTGCCAAATCCATCATTGCACATTTGGCTTAGGAATTGAATTGCAACAAAAAAAAAAAAAAAAAAAAAAGGCAGTAGAGCAATAAGCCACTTCTAAAAGTAGCGCGCTGCAAGCAGAGAGGGGTAGGGCTGGCCAGGCTGTCTGCTTCCTGGCCTGAATCTACAGAAAAGAAAAAAAAAAAGTACTAAAGAAAAAGTTGAAGAGCAGCAATTACTATGCCGTGAGTGCAATGGCTCCCGTGCCCTTTGCAAACAAAAAGTCAAAGGGACCATTAAGTTTAGCAGTTTCAGCAGGCATTGCTCTGAAAAGGCACGGGGACAGGCACACCAGCAGAGCTGAACCTTCTGAATTAGACCCAAACTGCTTTTGCATCACAAGTCCTGCGACTGAAGTCCCCTGAACTGTCTGATGCTGTTGCCGTTTATAGGTGAGCACTACACTTGAACTACATGAAGTCTTCGGAAATTTTTTTCCCCCATCAATTAGACCATCTCAGTGCTGGCTGAAGATTGCATTTCAGTTGCAACTAAAATAATTTTTTTGACCTTGGAGTACTAGGAATTTTGATGCCCTGATAGGAATCTTGTCTAGATGGCTAGATAGTTATCCTCAATGCATGTGTAAGGGGAGGCATGCCTCTGATGCTCTGGGATTTTCTAAAACTAGAAAGCACTATTGCATTTACTTATCTTGGCCTCCAGCTTACCAGGGGTCATTGATTTTTGCCAGTAATTGCTGTAGTAGAGGAAATTATTCTTTCTACTGTATATGAACAATCCTGACCTCGGTAAATGACCCTTCGTACGGCCAGGAATTCCTAGGCAAGAAGAGAGTTTTCATTAGGTCCTGTAAACCCATATAGCGAAATAGAAAGATGTTGCTTGTGTGATAGATAAAACTTCTGCTTGAACCTGAGACTGAAATGGACAGATGGCCAGTTTCCATGGAAAGATCCTAAGTGCTGATGAATTTTATCGCCTGTCTAGCTATGGAGCCAGCCAGTGCTCTAGCCAGAATGTAGCCCTATAAAAATCAGCGCCTGTGCTGAAACCAGGACTTTTAAAGAGGCTACACTGAATCAATAGCACCACTAGGACTGAGCGAAGGAAAGAAAAGACAGACAGTGGACAAGAGCACTTCCCAGAAAATCCTCCTGGCTGCTTGAGTGGAAGAAAGTGCTAACGTGACTCGGGGCATGCATTTGGTCTCTGAAGAATGCGGTGAGAGTCTCAGCTTTCTCAAATGAAGTGTGGACGTGAGTTCACATTGGATATTTCTCTCTGGGAAATTCAGAACCACTCGTAAAAGTGTTTGTGCACAGGCTTTTGTCTTTGTGAAAGTGGTACCATGTTCCTTTTTTTTTATTTAAAGTCCTCCTTTGCAGTTCTGTCTTTTCAAAGTTTCAAATGATAAAGGGTCTTCATCCGTGATGCCAAAAGTAAGTGGTGCTGAGAGTACACAGTAGCCCTGAAATGAGGGTGGATTGTGGTATGGCAGCTTTACAGCTGGGGGAATGAAGCCAAAGAGTGGTTCAAACTACAAGTTTTCAAAGGTGGGCCTGTCGACATTGCTCAGTTGGTCATTTTAGACACAGAATGTTTGTAAGTCCACAGGAGATGAGGAGTTTGAGTTTTCACCAAGTCCCTTGTCTGGCGGGCAGAGCTCCCTTGTGCCTAGCTCCCTAGGGAACATGAGGAAGGCTGCTCTGTTCAGAAGTGCTTGTCATCTGCTCTTGCCATAAACTGTCTGGAGAAGGATGTGTTTGAGAGGAAGAAATGGATTTTGCCATTCACGGCAGCTACAGAACAAATTGTGTGTGTGAGCGTGTGTGTGTTTGTGCATGTATTTTCTGATCCACTTTAGCTAAGTGGCATCCTCTTCCCACTCCCCATATGGCAGTTGCGACTCTGTCTTCCTCTGGGAAGGTTGTTTAAGACCTGAGAGGCTTCATTTACCAATAAACAGCATCTTGGCAGCATCTGGGAAGTGCTGCCTCTCTCCTCGAAACCCTGCCTCCTCACCTTCCATCTCCTACTACAGGCAAGGCAGGTGTGAATGAGCTCATTGTGTTGTGGTGGAGGTTACGTGCAGGAATACTAGCAGCACTCTGCGCAGAGCTGGCATGTAGTATTTCTGTGTGCTGATACAAACAATAGTATTCTTATTTTTTTTTCTTTTTTTTTTTCCCCTAGTTGTCGTTATCTCGGCCCATATTGTAGGAGGCTGCTTATGCAAACCCATGACGGCAGGCAAATGCTTGCGGAAAGGAACGAACGTTAGGACTTTTGGAAGCACGGGTAACCCATCTCTGCTTCTTCTAGCCTCTTTGCATCGTTTAACAGCACAGAACCCACTGATGCAAGCTTATAGGAGAAGGGATCACTCTGCCAAAAGGTGAGCTGGTGTTGGTGCTCACCTCTTCCCGGCCAGGGGTGTGGATAGGACTTCCTTGTGCCCGGTCCATTTTGGGCTGTTGTAATGACCTGTTGGCAGCAGCAATCGTTTTAAGTGGCCTCATAGACTCACGAAACACTTTTAGTAATCAAGGGGAAAGACTGCAATGAAAGAAAATAAGGACATTAGAGTAATGGAGGAAAAAATGTGCCGTTTTATAGGGAGTGAACGGAATTGTTGGGCTGTGTGGGTCTTCCAGGTGATGAGGGAGGTGTGGTAGGGCTGTACCTCTGCAGATGCTGTTTGTGTGATTCTAATGCGGTCTCCTTCTCCTGAAGGAGGAGGTCTCCTCCTCTTCATCAGCACTTACTTGTAGACCAACGTGAATGACAGATTGAATCTTAAACCAGTCCATAGAAAAATCTGCAGAAAATCCCTTCTAATGACCATGAAAATATCTGATGCTCTCATTGCTTCATCACTCTTCATTGATGTTCAGGCAGATGGTCCCCTGTCTAGAGAGCTCAGTATCCCAATGAGATGCAGCATTCCTGGAGGGACGTGAGTCTCACTTGGAGACATTTCTCTTCTCAGGCTGAGAGAGATTTAAGCCCATACGGTCATACATAACAGCATAATTTGTGTGGGAGTATTTTCCAGCAAATAGTACGAGAGTGGTGTCGCTGGAGAAGAAAGCTCTGAGTTTGGATTAATGAGAGCACTGAGGTTTGCTGAAGCTCTGTGTCACAGGGTCAATTTTGGGGTCTAGACTCATTGCCATAAATTCTGTGGCTATAAAACCATTGGGCCTGAGGGTGCAGTTTTGTAATTGTCAATTGCAATTGCAATTAGCTGATGTAAAACTGGAGCTGAGATATATTGTCCTTCCCCGATCATGTGGTTGTGCTGCTTTCCATGTCTGGCTTCACAAGCGTTGGACCACCATTGTGCGGTGAAGTAGACCAGCTCATTGCTTCAGCCGAGGGCTACCAGCCTATTACTTTTGAATCAGGTGAGTTGGCCGGAGGAAATGGTCTGAAGTTGGGGCAGGGGAGGTTTAGATTAGATAGTAGGAAGAATTACTTTACTGAGAGGGTGGTCAGGCACTGGAACAGCCTGCCCAGGGAGGTGGTGGAGTCACCATCCCTGGAGGGATTTAAGAAACGTGTAGACGTGGCACTTCAGGGCATGCTCTAGTGCTCAAGATTGTTGGGTTGGGTGTTTTGGTGTGTGTGTTCGTTTTTTTGTTGTTGTTTTGGGGTTTTTTTTTGTGTGTGTATGATTTGACTCGATGATCTCAAAGGTCCCTTCCAACCATGAAGATTCTGTGGTTGCTAAAACTGAAACAAGGGAAAGTGGGGAAAGGAAGGAGGACAGTCGATTGTCCCTTTTGGGTTGACAGCTTTGGTCCTGGACACATGCGAATCTTGTTGTACCACATCCTCACCCGCTGCTGCTGCTGCTGAAGCCTGTGATTTTCCCCATGGTGAACACCGGTGGGAACACCGGTGTTACAGCGGTGGCAAAGGGGGGGCTGTGGTAAATCAATCCTCTGGTAGCAAACAGAAAGTTCCAATTAGAAAAACCAGTGGGGAAAATAAAATATCTGCCTCGTTGCAATGCGGTTGATATCCGTAGCAACACCAAACAAATATCTTTGCAAGGGAGTTGATTTCCACCCTGCTAATCAGCAAACAGAGACTTGTGGGTGTGAAGCTAATGGTTTTAGCTGTGGGTGCTGTGGACGGTAGGTGGTTGGCGTGCATCTGCTGAGTCTAGCGGGTTGGGAGCGCGGCGTAGCAGAACTCCGCTTTAAAGAGGAGCAAGACTCAATGGCCTGGGCATTTCCTCAGCCAGTTGAAATTCTGCTAGGGGAAGGGGCATTTTCTGGAAGAAGCTAGTGATGCCGTGAAAGCCAAAATCAGGACTCAATAGCGGGGATGACTATTAAGCAGGTATTCTTTATCGCAGCGCTGGACGCATAGGAGATCGCTCCTCCAAATGGGCGCGTCAAAAGCAATTAGTTACACAGCTTGTATGCAAGTTAAACATACATATTCGTTATTCTTCCGAGAACTCATTATCATACGTTGCCACCCACTCCCGCATGCGTATTTCAGTCTCTTGGTGGTCTTCAAAGACCTCTGGTGGTCGTTTACTTCAGCCATTCCTCTTCATCGCTGTGTTCTTTGGGTGAACTGCAGTCATCTACCTTTCCGTTCTTGCTGGCAAAGCTGCAAGGCTGGTTTGGGCTGGTCATGTTTTGGTGGTCTAGACACATCCTGTTATCAGAGATAGGATTCTCTTGAAGGATAACAAGGTGCTGACCTACATAATGGCTAGTTGAACATGCTTAGGCCTCTGTTTGCATTTAGCCAAGTTAGAAAAACAAAGACTCACAGTATTTGCTAACTCATTGTTGATGCTAAGAGCGGCTTAGTTGGATCAAGCAAACCTTCAAGCCATACTCGGCCCTATTGCTTAATTCATTAGTGCCAATTCAGAGAAACTTCCTTAAATGTAGTGGAGAGAGCTTACATAGTGACTCCCTTGCACTACAACAAATGAGTATCCGACCCAAGCAAACAAGTAGAAGAGGCGATTGATGGGGAACCTGAAGGAATTCAACACATTGTGCTATAAAAGCTACCAGGAAAAGTGCCATAAAAATAATCACAGAATCTTCATGGTTGGAAAGGACCTCTGAGATCACCGAGTCCAACCATACACACACAAAAGACCCCCACAATCTTAGCCCACTAGAGCATGCCCTGAAGTGCCACATCTACGCGTTTCTTAAATACCTCCAGGGATGGTGACTCCACCACCTCCCTGGGCAGGCTGTTCCAGTGCCTGACCACCCTCTCAGGAAAGTAGTTCTTCCCAATATCTAATCTAAACCTCCCCTGTCCCAACTCCAGACCATTTCCTCTGCTCCTCTCATTATTCCCTTGGGAGAAGAGGCCAACCCCCACCTCTCGACACCCTCCTTTCAGGGAGCTGTAGAGGGCAATGAGGTCTCCCCTCAGCCTCCTCTTCTCCAAACTCAACATGCCCAGTTCCCTCAGCCTCTCCTCGTAGGACTTGTTCTCCAGACCCCTCACCAGCTTGGTGGCTCTCCTCTGGACACGCTCCAGCACCTCAACGTCCTTCTTGTGGTGAGGGGCCCAGAACTGACCACAGCACTCGAGGTGAGGCCTCACCAGTGCCGAAATGCTTGTAAAGTGAAAGTTACTATTTGTTGGCAGGAAAGGACAGCATTTTCTAACTTATTGCCCCATAGGGATCCAGCAGTTTGTTTAGTCTCCGAGTCCATGAGCGTTTACAGCCCCACACCCCAGATACCCCATGCCTTCCAATATCTGAAGGGAGCTACAGGAGAGCTGGGGAGGGACTCTTTGTCAGGGAGTGCAGTGACAGGACAAGGGGGAACGGTTTTAAATTGGAAGAGGGGAGATTTAGATTAGATACCAGGAAGAAATTCTTTGCTGTGAGGGTGGTGAGACCCTGGAAGAGGTTGCCCAGAGAAGCTGTGGCTTCTCCATCCCTGGAGGGGTTCAAGGCCAGGCTGGATGGGGCTTGGAGCAACCTGGTCTGGTGGGAGGTGGCCCATGGCCCATGATGATCTTTAGGGTCCCTTCGAACTCTAACCATTCTTTGGTTCTACTCTTGTGCCCTGCAGTGTCCCCAGCGTAGACAGAGCATCTGCTGACAGAAGGTGCTTTTCTTTCTCCACAGCTGCTTGTTTTCTTCAAGCAACCTACCCTGGGCTGGCAAAGGGGTGTGGGCTGACTCACAGACTTAACTGCATCCAAAAACACCAGGGGTTTTCCTGGTTTAGCAGCATCTCCTACAGTGTGTAATCTCTTTTTATCTTCCACTTTGCCACAAATCCTAGGCCTGTGCTGATAAAACCCAGCAGCATAAATGAAGCCTGAGTCACGCTTACCCCACAGGTAGAATGTAAAGTAGGTGATTGGGAAAATCAGGGATAATTGTGCTTCTGTGTCTTGGCTGCCATTTCTTTTAGCTATGGAAGAACCTCAGGCAGCCAAGGGAGAGTTGGTTTGAAGCCGAATCCCATGTTCCTGTTTTTAAAATCCTTTTGCTGTGGGCAGTTCTCTATTTCTCTGCACAGCGGTGTGCAGAATTGGACTTGATTGCTCCGACTGCTGTGTCGTTTGGCTATGGAGGTGCTTGGTGGTGGTCAGAGCCAAAGAATGACTTGTTTCTGATTAGTCTCTGAGTTTTTGTTTTTTTTTTGTTTGCTTCTTTTTTTTTGTTTCTTTTTGTTGGAAATGTCACCTGGTAGGAAGGCTGCCAAGTTGTGATTCTTTCTGCCCTGCATTGCATGCAAATGCTTAAGTGTATTTGCCTTGGAGAGGTCCCAGTTGGTTTGGTCATGGGGTGAGGACGGAGGAAGAGGTAGAAATGGAGGTGTTGCAGAAGGAGGACGCTGTCACTTAGAATCGTAGAAGCGTCTAGGTTGGAAGGGACCTTTTAAGATCGAGTCCAGCAACCAACCTAACGCTGACAAAACCACCTCTAAATCATGTCCCTAAGCACTACGTCTACCTGTCTTTTAAGTACCTCCAGGGATGGTGATTCAACCACTTCCCTAGTCAGGCTGTTCCAATGCATGATAACCCTTTCGGTGAAGAAGTTCTTCCTAATATCCATCCTAAACCTCTCCTGGTGCAACTTGAGGCCATTTCCTCTTGTCCTGTCACATGTTGCTTGGGAGAAGAGACCAACCCTCACCTCTGTACACCTCCTTTCAGGGAGTTGTAGAGAGCGAGAAGGTCTCCCCTCAGCCTCCTCCAGGCTGAACACCCCCAGCTCCCTCAGCCTCTCCTCACAAGACTTGTTCTCCAGACCCCTCACCACCTCCGTTGCCCTTCTCTGGACCCGCTCCAGCACCTCAATGTCTTTCTTGTAGTGAGGGGCCCAAAACTGGACACAGCCCTCAAGAGGAGGCCAGTGCTGAGTACAGTACACTTATTACTCAGCCAAGAGGGGTCAACCTTTATGTTTACCACCATGGCTCCCTGGTTGATATACCTACCAGAAAGGGGCAGAACCACACTGGCCTGGGTGGAAGGAGAAAGCCCAGATGAAGACTGCCTTCTGTTGATTAGTAAACGACCAGCTGGCGTTAGTCAATGGTGCACAGTCACTATGCACAGCCCCTATGTCCATAATGGCGTGTGTAGAAACAGGGGTTTAATGTTTTGCAGCGCACTCTCTGTCAGTTGTAAGTACATTTGAGGTCTAGGTGGGTGGTTTGGATTTTGTTTCTGTTTCATAAAAAGGAAGGATTTTGGGTGATTGGATTGTATCTCCAAATAGTTTTGACCACAAATGGGCTACTCTCCTCCCTAGTCAAGCCCGTAAATCAGGTAGTGGCGTTGCTTTGTACTTCATTTGAACTCTGTCGTGGTTTTGGCCAAATTTACCAAAACCAGAGTGACAGATGGCCCTTCCCTCCTCTCCCCCCCCACCCCAAAAGAGAGGAGAGGAAGAGATAAGGAGATTTAGAAGTTTAGAATGAACTAAACTACTTTAAAGAAGAATTAATATTAAAATCAAAAAGAAGAAAATAATTAAATAGATACAATATATACAAAACCATATCAGGCTCCCAGGGCGACAGTCCCNAGTCCCGTCACCGGCAGGCACTGGGGAAGTCCCAGACTGGGCTCAGCAACAGATGGGAACTGGGTTCCAGCTCTGGAGTCAGGAACACACGGATGGGGATCAAGGGCAGATGAACAGAGTCCTCTTTGGACATGGGCAATGAAGAAAGAGCGTTGACCCTTTGATCCCTCAACTTTGATACCGAGCATGGGGCAGATGGGATGGAATACCCTGTTGGTCAGGTTTGGGTCCCCTCTCCTGTCCACTCCTCCCCACAGATGTGACCCCTCTACACTTTTCAATTTCCAACCCTCTAACGGGGCAAATAACAAAATTGGCTGATCTTGGTTGTTACAGCAATGAGTATAAGCAAGAGCCTCTCTGCTCACCGTTCCTTGGCACGGAGCACAAACATTGGGCTTATCGCTCTGAGAACGAGCAGTTTTCTCCACAATCCACCCTTAATTTCAGAGAGTCAGAAGAGGCCTGGCTAAGATGTAAAATTACTGAGCAGAAAAGTTGGTTCAGTTTTACTTCAAACCGGGACAGACTCCCAGTTCAAATGGTTGACAGCAAGAGGGAGGAGATGTCTCCAGATTGAAGACATCGCCAGTCAGAGCTGTGGTTGCATGGGAATTGGTAGCAGCAACTCCATGTTTTTTCGCTAAATGTTCCCTTTGCAAAACGTTCCTCCTTTTTTTTTCTGAGAAGCTTGAACATACCCATGGTTTGCAGCAGGCCTTTCCAGNAAGTCCCAGACTGGGCTCAGCAACAGATGGGAACTGGGTTCCAGCTCTGGAGTCAGGAACACACGGATGGGGATCAAGGGCAGATGAACAGAGTCCTCTTTGGACATGGGCAATGAAGAAAGAGCGTTGACCCTTTGATCCCTCAACTTTGATACCGAGCATGGGGCAGATGGCAGTTGGTCAGGTTTGGGTCCCCTCTCCTGTCCACTCCTCCCCACAGATATGACCCCTCTACACTTTTCAATTTCCAACCCTCTAACGGGGCAAATAACAAAATTGGTGATCTTGGTTGTTACAGCAATGAGTATAAGCAAGAGCCTCTCTGACACCGTTCCTTGGCACGGAGCACAAACATTGGGCTTATCGCTCTGAGAACGAGCAGTTTTCTCCACAATCCACCCTTAATTTCAGAGAGTCAGAAGAGGCCTGGCTAAGATGTAAAATTACTGAGCAGAAAAGTTGGTTCTGTTTTACTTCAAACCGGGACAAACTCCCAGTTCAAATGGTTGACAGCAAGAGGGAGGAGATGTCTCCAGATTGAAGACATCGCCAGTCAGAGCTGTGGTTGCATGGGAATTGGTAGCAGCAACTCCATGTTTTTTCGCTAAATGTTCCCTTTGCAAAACGTTCCTCCTTTTTTTTTCTGAGAAGCTTGAACATACCCATGGTTTGCAGCAGGCCTTTCCAGNACTCCCAGTTCAAATGGTTGACAGCAAGAGGGAGGAGATGTCTCCAGATTGAAGACATCGCCAGTCAGAGCTGTGGTTGCATGGGAATTGGTAGCAGCAACTCCATGTTTTTTCGCTAAATGTTCCCTTTGCAAAACGTTCCTCCTTTTTTTTTCTGAGAAGCTTGAACATACCCATGGTTTGCAGCAGGCCTTTCCAGTTTTCCAGAATAAAAGCCCTTTTCCTCCCGTGGGCAGTTCTGGGTTTTGCTGAGTTAGGAGCTGTTGCAGATCCCTGTGTCTCTATGTCATCCTGATCATCAAAATTTTAAGGGCAGGTCTATGTGGCTGCTTCTATAATAGCAAAGAACATGGCACAGAGCGCTCCTGGGATCCTCTGAGTATATGCATTATGCATAGATGTACTGATATTATCTTTGGTTATATGATCAAATACAGGTTTTTTTTGTATAGCACTTCTGCTTCCTTCAGGGCTTGGTGGTGCTCCCATAGAAACTCTGACTGACTTCCATAGAGCAGAAGCAAAACGTTTAAGAAGAAAGCAGAAATTTGGCACTTGCGAGCTTTCCATTGTTCAGCCCAAATGACTGTTGTTTGTTGTTTGGTTTTTTTAACGTGCAGGCAGACAGGATCCATGCAGTACATCTATATTTTACACCTACGCTATGTATTTTATTCAATAATATTTTTTTTCTTTCTTGGATAAGCTTTGAGCAAATGATGAGTTATTCTTTATACTTGGTAACACTGCAGAGGATTCTTGAATTATTTATTTCATGCATTTTAGCTTAGTGTATTTGGATGCCTGTAAGCTAACTTTGAAACTGATAGGGTGTTTGGAATTTCTGAATAAATAGTGGTAGTTTGAAATACCTTGCCAGAAAAGGAGGTCACCCTCCTTCCTCCCCCCTGGTGTCCTCTGGGGAAAAAAAAAAAATAAATAAAAATCCCACATAGCTCCTTATGAGCGGTGGGAAGTTGTTTTCTAAAACAGATGCTGCACAGAAGTAATTGTGTTGAAGTTGCTAGAAATATGTATGTGCTGCACAACATCTGCACTTTTCAAGATGTAGTCATTATCTTTCCAGAATTTAGACGGTAATTATGGGTCCTTTATTTTAGTTTCCGTGGTGATACAGAAAATGTTTCCCCCTTGTCCTTTCCTAATCAGGACACTTGTATATTTGAATGGTTAACGATTTTCTCTCCTCTGGGTGAAGTTAGTTTTAGTAATGCAGAGATATTAAGTTGACAGGGAGCTGTCTGCTGCTCAGGCAGGGATTCACCAGGGACCCTTACAGGAGCCGTCCAGGAACGCTGCATCCCCATGGCCTGTATGATATTTCCTGCAGTAACCGGAATTGTACGCCGCATTAATGTGCATTTATTTAAGTATCCAGCCTCATGCCCGTGATGGCTGGACCATCACGGACCTGGGATTTTATTATTACAGATTTTTTTTTTTTTAGAAAATGGTGAAAGATGTGGCTGAATTACTAAAGATGGTATTTTACTCCGGAGTTTTGGCAAGCTGTTTGAGTGAAAAGTGGACTTCTGTTTCTACTGGTGTCACTTTTATTTTTTATCTTAAATACCCCAAAGATATACACATACATACAAAAAGAACCTACCAGCAATTGCCAAGCATTGAAATTAATTTTGTCGATATTACATGAGCTGCGGGTAGTGAATTGACAACACAGTTGGCTGAAAAGAAATGCTTAGTTTTACGTGTTTCGATTATTTGAATAGATCGTAGCACGTTTAGGCCAAAGGCTTGATACATCTTGAAATAATTTTTATTTTAAAAAAATTTCAAAGAAAATTATTTTTAACAGCTTACATAAAAATAACCCATTTTTATGATAGCTGGTCACTGGACATGTACAAATTAATGTCTAAAACCTTTTTCATTTTTGTCGGAATGGGAACACTTAGCTTTTTCCTCCCTTTGAGAGCAATTTTCTAGCAGGAACAGCAGGCTTATTGTCAGACTGTGGCAAATCAGACCTGAGAGTAAAATCTACCAGCGTGGCGGTGTGGAAAAAGCCAGCTTCTGCTGGGCTGGTGGTGGAAACAGTTTGCTTGAGTCCTCGCTGCCCAAGGAGGTGAGTGCCATCTTCTGTGAAGGCAACAGGTGAATTTGTGGGGCAAGTTGTCCCGAAGTTTATGCTGCACCATTTTAATCGACCGAGCACGGTGTGTAAAAGCAGGATCCGGTTTCCCCACCTGTAGCTGATGTGGGATTTGAGGTGATTTGAAAAAAAGTGCTTTCCCTCCCAAAGCAGTGCTCCACCTGCTTGCCCACAATGCTCGTGTGTTCGGCTGCCATAGCGATAATCAAAGCCAGTCTTGGCAACCGTATCGCGCGCTTCATGGTCAAGAGCAAGCAGTGGAGACCGACCACGGTTGACAGCTGGCTTATTCACACGCGTGTGCACAACCGTGCACGTACACACCGGCTGCCCGTCGCCCCCGCGACGCCCTCCTCTACGCACGCCCGTGGGTCAGAACGTCCGGCTGTTGTGCTGCCTTGGTGCTGATGGCAGGGAGGTAGATACTTCACACTGGGTAAGATCTTGGCAGCACACGAGTCAGTGGGAGTTCTGCTTCAGTGGGGGTAGGATTAAATCATAGAATCGTCTGGGTTGGAAGGGACCTTTAAGATCATCTCGTCCAACCATCAACTTAACTCTGATAAAAAAAAACAAAACCATACAAAAAACCACCCACACATCACTAAACCGTGTCTCTAAGCACTATGTCAACCCGTCTTTTCAACACCTCCAGGGATGGTGCCTCAACCACTTCCCTGAGCAGCCCATTCCAAGGCGACGTCTGAGTTGCTTTTTCTCTGCAAAAGAAGTTCCCTCTCCACTGTAGCCGGAGCCGAAGGGGAATGGAAGCATGACCAAGTGCTCAAGTTCTTTGCTTACTACTTTGTCTTTGCACATCCTAATGATTTTACTAGTTCTGTATGAGTGTTGTGTCTTACTTTGTGTTCTGCTCTGTTAAATAATCTTCTTTTTTCTTTTAAAAAAAAAAAATAGGGTGACATGCAGAGTTGGGCAAGGTCTAATAATACGTGACTTTTGCTAATAAAATATGATATTCACAGGCTTTCCAGAGACGGAAGAAGCAGGTGATTCTCAGGTTCAATCCCCAGTCATCCCTAAGCCCTTGGTCCCCTTTTTTTCCTCAGAAGGTCCATCTGAGAGCTAGAATTATTCCATGTCATCTGGCTTCTTGGCCAAGGACAGCAGACTGACTAAAGCCTGAATTGTGTTTTTCTCCCAGTAAACAGTTACGTGGAGGATGAAGAACAGACGGCATCTTCAGGAAGTGATGGTGAGGTGATTAAGCAGTTTGAGATCTCTGTGTCACGCTCACAAAGTCTTCGATCAGAAGTGTCTGGCAAAGCGATGCCAGCAAGCGTGGAACGTAGACCCAAATTCAGCCCTTTGCCCTCCCGCCATGAGGAGTACAGTGCAGAGGTGTCCGAAGGCAAAGGTACTGTTTGCGTGAAATGAAATAAGATTAAAGCAGTTGGAAGCTTCAAGATCTGTAGGCTCAACGTGGAGAGGTTCTTTTGTTGTGGAAAAAAAGTCCTGAATCTTGCTTTCTCTCTTACTGAAGTCGACTTACTTACTGGTTACAGAATCACAGGATCCCATGGGGTTGGACGGGCCCTCTGGAGATCATCTAGTCCAACCCCCTGCCAAAGCAGGGCCACCCAGAGCAGGTCTCACAGGAACGTGTCCAGGCAGGGTTTGAATGTCTCCAGAGAAGGAGACTCCACCACCTCCCTGGGCAGCCTCTTCCAGGGCTCTGCCGTCCTTAAAGTGAAGAAGTTCCTCCTCATGTTTAGGTGGAACTTCTTATATTCAAGTTTGTATTATTCAAGTTTGTTACCTGCAGCTCATTTCTAAAATACTTAGAGGGAAGAGTCTGGCTCCAAGCCCTGCTTCAGAATGGATTCAGTCCATGAAGATCTTTCCATTAACTGTATATGGCTTTAAAATTCTGGCTCCTAATCCACAGGGATTTTCATGGATTTTATTGCCAGTTTTGCTGGAGTAAAGACTGCAGGACTTTCCTGTGATCATTTCTGGTCTGTGCCACTTGAAGTCATTTGTTTAGCAAGCCTTTTAGCAGAAGTTGAGTGTCTCCTTTTGTAACAGCTTTGCAAACACAAGGTGAACAGTGAAGGAATTATGCCGTATCATTTGCCAGCACATACGCCAAATGTCAGGCAATGACAGAAACTAAAAATTTATGCTACAGAAGGCAAGAATTGTATGATCTTTTATGGAGTAATGTAATGACTCTTCCATACAAACAGAAATGAAATGCATTTAAAATTGTAGCTAGTTAGAAGATTGGCCTGAACACGTTCTAAAATCTGGAGCAGTTCATTAGAGGGAAGAGATGTGCAAGTGCCCCTTGTTTTTTCTTGCATAGAATGTTTTAATTTTGAAATACAGTTGCTTGATCTTGATGCTTGATTAGAGTGACCATTTCAAGATACCATCAAACTCTTCTTCTGGCACAACACGGTGCGGAGTTGCTCTTACTTTTCTTTTTAGAGATAATATTAATATTGTTTAAATAGCTGTTCAGAAACTATACGAACCAGATGTTGAAGCCTCCTTTCACTAAGGCGTTTGGTTCTCGGCCTCATTCCTCACTAAGCTCAAGACTGGACCCTTACAAAAAAATGCCTATGAACTAATCGTTGGGTATGTCAGGTTTCCTTCAAACCCAGAGAAGCTTCCAAGGCATGTAAAGCTGCTGTTAGCAGGTGTGCAGTGATAGCTATACATACCCACAGCTCCCAATATGAGGCATTTAGTATCTTTATCGATGATCTGGGTGAGGGGATTGAATGCACCCTCAGTAAGTTCACAGGTGACACCAAACTAGGTGGGAGTGTTGATCTGCTTGAGGGTTGGAAGGCTCTACAGAGGGACCTGGACAGATTGGATCAATGGGCCAAGGCCAACGGGATGAGGTTCAATAAGGCCAAGTGCTGGGTCCTTTTGGTCACAACAATCCCAGGCAACGCTCCAGGCTTGGGGAAGTGTGGCTGGAGCTGCCCAGCAGAAAAGGACCTGGGGGTGTTGGTGGACAGCCGGCTGAACATGAGCCAGCAGAACACAAGAAGGCCAACAGCATCCTGGCCTGTGTCAGGAACAGCATGGCCAGCAGGAGTAGGGCAGTGATGGTGCCTCTGTACTGGGCACTGGTGAGGCCTCACCTCGAGGGCTGGGTTCAGTTCTGGGCCCCTCACTACAAGAAGGACATTGAGGTGCTGGAGCGTGTCCAGAGGAGAGCCACCAAGCTGGTGAGGGGTCTGGAGAACAAGTCACACGAGGAGAGGCTGAGGGAACTGGGCATGTTGAGTTTGGAGGAGGCTGAGGGGAGACCTCATTGCCCTCTACAGCTCCCTGAAAGGAGGGGGTGGGGGTAGAGAGGTAGGGGTTGGCCTCTTCTCCCAAGGGAATAATGAGAGGAGCAGAGGAAATGGTCTGAAGTTTGGGCAGGAGAGGTTTAGATTAGATCTTAGGAAGAGATACTTTCCTGAGAGGGTGGTCAGGCACTGGAACAGCCTGCCCAGGGAGGTGGTGGAGTCACCATCCCTGGAGGTATTTAAGAAACGTGTAGACGTGGCACTTCAGGGCATGGTCTAGTGCTGGAGGTTGTGGGGGTCTTTTGTGTGTGTGTGGTTGGACTTGGTGATCTCAGAGGTTCCTTCCAAACATGAAGATTCTGTGATCAACCTCATGCTCCCTCAGGGAATGGGAGCATTCTCTGGTCCGAGAACTCCATGTGTGTGAGTCCATTTTGGCCCCTAGCTGGTGCCATGATCACAAAGCCCAGAAAGGTTTGTGCATGTAGAGCCGTCGTTGTTCCCTGACAGCGTGTCCAGCACTTTCAGCTGAGCAGGTTTTCTGGAGCTGGAGTGAGAGGGATGAAGGATCTTTCAAAAGTGCTGAGTCCAGGTTGGGATCGTGGTACTTTCAGACCTTCTTTAGACTCTGCCCAAAGCTTCTCTTCTCCTTGTGTCCTCTTTAACAGACCTTTTACTCATATAGCTAGTAGTTTTCTTACAGAGTCAGGATAATATAAAGAATTCAGGCATAGAGTGAAGTTGAGGATCTCAGGGAGCCCTGAATAACTTCTCTCCCACTCAGCCTTGACATACGGCAAACTGTTCTCACATCATGCTCTTACATGAGATTTTTCTTTGACCCTCTGTTTCCGCTATCAGTGCCACGGCAGCCTGCACTTAGGACTTGTCTAGCTTTAGCTTTTCACCTTTTAAAATTCTTTATAGTCACCTGAATAGAGCTTGGGAAGAGGAGCTCTCGCGCGGCAGGAAGGAAGTGTTTGGAGGGTGCTCTGGGGAGCTGAAGGGCTTGAATGCCAGCTCTGCCCACAGCCTCTCTACAAATCACCCTCCTAATAAAGAGCCTATTTTAGTTCTGGAAACATGGAGTCTTCTCAGGCTATTACCCAGCATGTGGTAAATTAAACAATCTCGGCCTGATTGCATAATGTCACTTGAAATTTAAGATCCTTTTTCTCTTTAACCCCTAAAATTTACAAACCGTCTTTGTTTAGATTTATTGTAATTAGATAATGCTTCTGCTCCTTCGAGGCTCTTCTAGGAAGTTTTTTAAGCACTTTTTGGGAAGCTGATCTCAAAATAACCAGCGCCGCTTGGTCTCCCTGCGTCTTGGTTTGGTTCGGAGTGAAGGAGCACAGGGGGGTGCTGGGGAACTGCAGTGATTTGGAACTGTGGCTGCCCCCAGGGCCAGGCATACTGCTCTACGAGGACAAATATGCCTCAGTCCCCCTAACTGTTATCTCTGCTGCTGTTACTGTCATTCAGGAAGAGGGGTTTGAAAAGCACTCCTAGTAGCCAGGAGGATTTCAAGTCCAGAAGTTTCTATACCCATACAGAAATCCTTTTGTCCTCTGGGCCACGTTTAAACAGAGTCTTAACTTTAAGCATGTGTTTATATGCAGTCTAGAAGAAGCGTGGCCAGCAGGTCAAGGAAGGTGATTCTACCCCTCTACTCTGCGCTGGTGAGACCCCACGTGGAGCACTGTGTCCAGCTCTGGAGTCCTCAGCACAGGAAGGACATGGACCTGTTGGAACGGGTCCAGCGGAGGGCCAGGAAGATGCTCAGAGGGCTGGAGCACCTCTGCTGTGAGGACAGGCTGAGAGAGCTGGGGTTGTTCAGCCTGGAGAAGAGAAGGCTCCGGGGAGACCTTAGAGCAGCCTCCCAATATCTGAAGGGAGCTCCAGGAGAGCTGGGGAGGGACTCTTTGTCAGGGAGTGCAGTGACAGGACAAGGGGGAACGGTTTTAAATTGGAAGAGGGGAGATTTAGATGAGATACCAGAGAGAAATTCTTTGCTGTGAGGGTGGTGAGGCACTGGAACAGGTTGCCCAGAGAAGCTGTGGCTGCTCCATCCCTGGAAGGGTTCAAGGCCAGGCTGGATGGGGCTTGGAGCACCCTGGTCTGGAGGGAGGTGTCCCTGCCCAGGGCAGGGGGGTTGGAACTTGATGATCTTTAAGGTCCCTTTCAACTCTAACAATTCTGTGATTCTTTCATTTTGGAGAATCATGCTTTTTTTTTGTAAAAGCACAGTGATTCACTGCTGTCCACAGAGCAAACGTTGCCGTGGTCAGCACATGTAAGAAGCACACATTAAGCTCTTCATCTCAGTGTTTCTTCTAGTCAATGAACTATGTGACGTTAATTGAGCAATATCTACTAGGCTCCATCTTTTCATTCTGGCTGTGTGTTTTAGGAACTGGTGAGGCCTCTCGGGACGTTTCTTTAGCACCTCTTGTAATGCTTCACAGAACTGAGAGATTGTGCATGATTGAAAAAGAAGAAATACACTGCAGGTTAACCAAGGTGTTTACCTGCCAATGTAAGGGAGGATTTCACAGTATTTTCCAGCCTGATTTTCAGTGTTTGATGTGCTGAGCTTTCCCTGTATCTTTGGAGAGATGCTTCCATATCCCAGTACCTGTTAGAGCTCTATTTGGAGGCGATGCTCATCCTTCCACCTGACAAAAGTCACAGTTTCTTCATATCCAGTTTTCTAACCTTGAATACAGACTTTCCTGATTTGTAGGTAATTTCTGTTCCCCAGTATTGCCTTTGCTTCCTCCTTGGCTTGTTGGGCACATGTGACACAACAGGGAAAGGATGTGGACAGGACTGGAAAAAACATCACTCTTCTGCTGTACAGCACTATCTGCCCTTAATTTTAGAATTGGCTGCTATTGCTCTGCAGGGACTCTTGACTAATTAGGTTCAAATAGTTAGATGATGCTGTCTCAGTGTATATCCCCGATGCTGTGCTGTTCACTCACGTCAGGTATTCACAAGACAGTTGACGTTTTCTTCCGTAAAGACCCCTCAGGTAAATTACAGGCATTTTGCTGCTCTTTTTTCCTTTACATGAGAACTTTTGTTTTGACCATTTTTTGTGTGAACATGCTGTTAGAACGGATGTAATTGGAGAGATGTAGTTGTTCTAGTCTGTGTAGTTTGGCTATTACCTGTAATGATCCTCTAATGTTGGTATTTATAACTGATTATCTCTTACCAAGCTACTTTCACTTGAAAGAAAAAGCCAGACTGTTTCACTAAATGATTTTGGTGAATCACCTTTCCCCTTCCTTTCCCTGAATACTACATTTGCTTTCCTAACGTGTTCATTTTTTGCCCGAGTCTTAAAGAGATGACTTGCTCTATTAATATGTTTCTGGAGTTCTCCTGTTCTAAATGGCCTTTTATAGCTTTAATGTAGTTTTTGAAAATTCCTCTATTACTGATCTAGATATCCCAGCAGGAGTCAAAACCACAAGACAATTGTATAGGGATAATTTCTTACTACAGTAGCATTTTATTCTGAAAGCCTGCTGTGTGGTGTTTGCTTTGATGGATGACCCACTGTTTAAAGTGCACGTTAGATATTGGCTTGCTAATTAAATGCCTTAAGGAGCACCTGGACCCATTCAGTCTCAGTGTATTTGTGGAATTTCCGTTGTTTTATTTCTTGCTTGCTTTCTTATGTTTACTTCTTTCTGTTTTCTGACTTCGTAGAGAAGAATGGGAGTAATGGCAAAAAATCTAATTACTTTCTACCCTCACTCAAGGGTTTCACCTCAGGGCAGAGGCAAGACAATGACAGCTCTTGGTTTCAGGACTAGGTCTGCCAGATGGGAGGATGAGGAGGAGAAGAGGTGGGTTCTGCATTTCAGAAGGGGGTGAGAAGAGCACTCACCTGAAATTTGAGATATGTGAATTTGGATCCTTTTCTCCTCCTGAAGGACCGTCTCCCACTTCTCAGAAGAGGACCAAAATTACAAAGCTGTGAGGTGCTCTCAGGCTTGTCTGTTGAAGTGCCTATGCTTGAAGCGTTTTACTGGGAGGGAGAACGTGAGAGAATTCGTAGTTGAAGAAAGGGCATAAAGTTATTCTCTTAATCTCTGAGCTGTTAAATTGAAAGAGCAGACAAGGAGAGGGTCAAGAACTTCTGTACACCATCAGGAAATGTTTCCTGAGTATAATCCCTATTTCCCTTGTTCTTTGGTTTTGGGTTTGTTTTTTTTGTGGAGCAGGTATGAATCAGAAACTGTATTTGCTGCTAAAGCCAAACATGGAGTTTCTTCTTCTCAGAAAGATTTGGGCTTTCTGTTCTAGACAGAGGGATGTGTAGGGAATCATAGAATGACTTGGGTTGGAAGGGACCTTTAAAGATCATCTAGTCCAACCTCCGTGCCACGATCAGGTTGCTCAAAGCCCTGTGTAACCCGACTTTGAACGTTTCCAATAATGGGGCATCCACAACTTCTCAGGGCAACCTCTTCCAGTGTCTCACCACCTCATAGTAAAGAATTTCTTCCTTATCCAATCTAAGTCTACCTTCTTTCTGTTTAAAACCGTTACCCTTTGCCCTATCACTACAGGCCCTGATAAAAAGTCTCTCTCCATCTTTCTTACAAGCCCCCTTAACATATTGAAAAGCAGCAATAAGGTCTTCCTAACAGCAAGAAGGTCTTCTCTTCTCCAGACTTGAACAATCCCAACTCTCTCAACCTTTCTTCTAGAAAAGGTGTTCCATCACGTTCCCACTTCATTAATGAACCTTACCTTCGCCCATGCAGTTACTGTGTAGGATCAGATGAATGAAAACTAATAAAGGCAGGAAGGAAATTAGGGAATGCGTCTTCCCTCAGTTGCTCTTGGGACAATTTAGCCCAAACATGGGATTTGGAGATTCCTAGTTCCCTTGTGGGGCTGGTCATGTGCACCCCAGCTCTCAGGGCTGGGTGATAGGGTCATGGTGGCACTCTTACCTCTGTGAAACTCTTTCCCGCGCCAGCACCCTCCCCTTCATGGCAATGCTAACTCCTGTTCTTCTCTTTCTCCAGTTCCTCCTGCATGGAAGGAAGGTGCCAATGCCTGTTCATCAGGCCTAGGGTGTGCTCTTCTGTAATTTCTCTGATGTGTGTTTTCATGGGAGCAACCCCAAGGCACCTGAACATCCCAAACACTCCATTGATAATTAACTTCTTTAAGCGAAGTTAACTTCTTTAAGCGAAGGCAACCAATTTCTCAGTTCAGGATGGGGAGAGAAACAGCCAAGTCCGCTCTATCAAATGCTGATTTGTACAGGGTTTGTTATTTTATAAGTTCAGTGTTGCAGAATTAAAAACTCTCTTGCATATACGCTGGAGATGAAGGGGGGGGGGGGCTGGCAAAGAAAGTAGAGAAGGGCACATTTTGGGAGGTAGAGGGGGAGGAATTTATTCTAATCCCTGTGAAATTATTTTCTTGCTGAAAATTGTAGATCTGGATGGACTAAGCCAACTGAGTTACCAAGACAACCTATCCTGTTGTGAAGATGACCGTGTATGTGTTGATTCAAGAAGAACAATTGAGAGTAGGGGCACGGGGCAGCCTAAAGGGCCCAGGATGGGCTCCAGCACTGCTGATGGCTTTAGCCAGCGAGCTACGGAAGGACACCTGGAAATGGAGATAGCAGTGACCAACCAGGGATTTGAAGTAAACGATGCTACTGACAGCTCATCGGCCTGGAGCCCTGAGGTATGGGGAATTGTCTTTTATTACACCAGGTGTAAGCTTTTGAAGGATAGCGGGGGCTAATAATGTTAGTGAAGAAACAAAGGGAAAAATGGATCAGCACAGCACAAGGTAACGGTGCTCCTGTGTGTGCAGGTGTGCATGAACATGTGCCTCTCACTATGTGTTTCCCCTTTTTCTTATATTTTACCTCTTGCTACTAACACTCATTCAGAGAAGCTGTTTTTTTCAATTGCTTGATTTCTGACTGCAATCTTTGAACTCCAGTTGGAGCCATTAGCTGCCTGACAGCATTTGCTGTCATTTAGCAATGGCCCAGGGCTTTGTTACTGGCTGTATGTGCAGGGTGTGTTTCCAGGGAGATGGTGTGTGGTCACTGGGTCAGATCTCTGCCTCTTTTTCCAGCTGGTTTCTCTGGCTTAGACAATGGGAAGCGTCTGCGAAGCTGGAGGCAACTAGTAGGGGTGGCCAGTGACTTGGCCGATGACCATCGCTCTGGTCCCCATTGGTACCAGGCATCCTTCCAGGGGAGGAGAGAGCCTGAGAGATCCTCTGCTTTCCCGTAGTTCTCTACCTTTATCTTGAAGCCTCAAGAAAACATTACAGATTTTAAGGCATAAAAAACACCTGATGACTTAGCATCCTGCTTTTCTCTTATAATCTTTCTGTGTGATGTGTTGGTTTTCAGTATTATCTTACCGTAAGATTGAATTTTTGAAAAAAAATACCAGCCTGCATCAGACATATTAAAAGAACAGCACAAAGGTCACATCTCCTGCCTGAGTTAAAAGAGACTGTTACCTCCATCACACTCTGAGCAACAAGGCTTTGAGGGAAAGGTTCCTTTCATTAGAGCGTGCTGCCTGCAGCCAGTTAAAAAGATGGAAAGGATCCTAAGGGGTGTTTTGAACAGGGTTTTGGTTTGCTGCACAAACCAGTCCCCCAAAATACGACACGACGCGTGGGAACTCTGCACGGCGGCAGCCGTGACCTCTCTTGGCTGTTTGCCTCTGACACACGCTGTTTGTCTGCCCATCTGAGGCTCGTTTCTCCTTTCCACATTGGATGTACCTTGCCATGCTTCACGTGGCGCGATGTCCCCGGTGTCCTCTTATATTTCTTTGGAATACGTCTCTCGTTTCACTCCTGGCATCTACATTTTAAAAATGCAAAGAAATGGTTATAGCATCAGGGGGCGAATATGCCCAAGTCCCAGTTTATCTACTACAAGCAGCTTCTCACCCAAAGGTAATGTGTGGATTAATGAAAGACTTTTTATTGCAGGAACTAAATGTTCTGAAATGCCAGAAATGTCCAAGCGCTATTATGTTCCACTCAAAGGAACTCTCTTTAGGGACAAAAATGATAATTTTATGCCCCTGCAGTGGAAACACAAGTACCATTTTAAGCCTTGTCCATAATTAGCTGCTCTTTCAGGTTTCTCTGGCAGAAATGGACTTATTTTACCCAGTGAAGTGGATGTTGGCTGTCCTGAACAATTGGGTTAGACATACAGTATCAATCAGCATACTTGGCTTGACATCTCAACAGCTACTGGGAAGAGGAAAAGAAAGAAATTCAGACGAAGTATCTAAAACCCACGCTTTCTTTGGATTCTGGTTTAAGTGTCTGTATAACCCATGTGTTCGAAAAGGGCTCGTAGCCCCAGCTGAGCTCTGAAAGCCAAGGGGAATTCTGTCAATGACTTCCACAGCAAGAGGGCTGAGCGCGCGTGAGCTCTTGTCTGCTGGAAACCTGGGCAGGGGTGAGTCCCAGATCACACAGTGCTCTCTGAAAGGGCCAGCCCACGAGGTCTCTTAAAGCTTGGTTGCCCACCACGGAAAGGTCACTGCCACAGAGTTTGACATTTTTCTTTCCCTCTCTGCCTCCAGTTCATGCAGTTTTCTCTGCAGTGGACGTGGCCACAGCCATAGTAGCACAATTTGAGGTTTCCTGAAATCTGGACCCTTTCTAGCTGTCCTGTCAAAAAACGGATAGCTGACCTTCAGTCTGCCCTACATGCTGCCAGAAGATGAGATGCTCAGCCGCATTGGGGCAGAAAAGTGCCTCTTGGATCTTCTAACCTGTGGGTTTGTGGTGACACACAGGAGTTTGCATTCTCCAGCTCAGGCATGTAGATGAAAGCAACATTATGCCACAAGCACAGTTGTCTCCAGACTGTAGCAGCAGTTCTCAAATGTGCCTTGATTCCATCTTCTCAATAGCAAATAGGCAGATGAAAGTGGGAAGGGATGAACATGTGGAGGGAAACATGAATCAAGCGCAATCCCCTGCATTTCCTTCTCAAATATTATTTCATCAACCAGACAGAAATAACTTCACAGCTCCACAGCAGCACTTAACATTTACATAACGTCACATTCTCTCCAGGCAACCTGGCCTGCCTCGCATTTTTGTCTTTGCAGCCTGCTGTTCTTACAGAAAGGTGTTTTTATGGCCAACCAAGTCATTTTGTGTGCGGTCCGAGCCCTGATTTTTTTCTCTTTGCCGTTAACTTCTGCAAGATGTACGACAGCAGGTCTCTATCACTAATGGGCACACGTGGAGGTTTTTTTTGTATTCATGTGCAAAAATCATAGAATCATAGAATCATAGAATGGTTAGAGTTGGAAGGGACCTTAAAGACCATCAAGTCCCAACGCCCTGCCATGGGCAGGGACACCTCCCACCAGGTTGCTCCAAGCCCCATCCAGCCTGGCCTTGAACCCCTCCAGGGATGGAGCAGCCACAGCTTCCCTGGGCAACCTCTTCCAGTGTCTCACCACCCTCACAGCAAAGAATTTCTCTCTGGTATCTCATCTAAATCTCTTCTCTTCCAATTTAAAACCGTTCCTCCTTGTCCTGTCACTGCACTCCCTGACAAAGAGTCCCTCCCCAGCTCTCCTGGAGCTCCCTTCAGATATTGGAAGGGAATATATAAGAAATCCCTTAAACAGTTAGGAAAATACGTAAAGCGGGAGCTTTGCACATCACGGCAGATGAATCTGAGCACTTGAAAAGTAGACGGATGGGAAGGAGATATAAATTTCCAGGTTTGTCCGAGGTCTTGAGATTCCCATGTTGAAAAGAAGTGTTATTTGAAATGCGAAAGAAGATAAACGTTTGAGGAGGAGGGTGACTCAGACTGCTAGTGACAGGCCTTAATTCACCTTCTGGCTATTAACTGAAAATCTTTCCCTAGTACAGTGTATACTCATGTTTAAATACAAATCATTGATCACTATAGCAACCCCTTTATCACATGAAGCACATTCTAGCTCTAAGATAAAAAAGCACTTTTGAACAGAAACGCACACACCCACTCATCAAAAGGTAAGGTGAACTTCCATGGGTTTTATCTTGTTTTGTCAAGATGATTAGTTTTAAAAGTAGATAAAAGATTGTGCGTGAATTGGTCTGCACCTTTTGATTGTTTATTCTGGATTTTTATTCTGAAAGTATTAGTATCCCAATGATAGAAGGAACAGATGCTTCTCTTGGCAGATTTAAAAAGAGAATAAAGAATAAATATGTATTTAATCAGACTGTTTTTCTTGATTATCATTGCTTTAGCTGTAGGAAAAGTATTGAATTATAGGGTAGCATCTAGAAACAGAATTTCCATCCTGCAAGAAATTCTGACATGGTGATTTCCATTCCCATCAAGTTGAACACAGTGCTTTTTTTTTATTATTATTTTCCAACAGAACAAAATATCCAAAAAGTCAGCAGATCGGACTGAATTGTCTTCAAAGTAATAGGTTGGGGCTTTTTAAATCAAATCAGGCCAAAAAAAGTTTTATTAATGCCTCAAAATTTAAAAAAAAAAAAACCACCTTTGTTTAGTTTCTCCCTATGTAGATTTTTTTTCAACTTAACAGCCTCCTGCAACACACTTAGACATGGATGAAACTTTCTGTTGGAAATGTTTCAACAAGTGTTGTTGCTTGGGGAATGTTGTATGGGGAATATTACACAAGACCAGGCGGTTAACTAGCACGGGCTCTTCAAAAAACAGTGGTATCCTTGTTTTTCAGAGCGACTGCCTACACTTGAAAGCACAAGTGAGGAGAATATTTTCTTTTTTTAAAGACGGTTGGGATCGCAGAGGCAGTTGAACACCAATGGAGGTTCTACTTGTTCATTCTCTTTGCAGGAACATGATGAAGTGAGCAGCGTACCAGCTCATCCTGGTGCTCATGAGCCCATCTGTAAATGTGGTGACCTAGATGTCATCTTCAACTATAAAGCCTCAAGTCAAAAGCTAGTAGTTACTATCTTGGAGGCCAAGGATATCCCAGACAAAGACCGCAGTGGTGTGAACACCTGGAAAGTGCACACAGTCCTGATGCCTAGCAAGAAACAGAGGGGTAAGACAAGTGTTCAGAGAGGACCCATCCCCATTTTCAAGGATAAAATTACCTTCAGTAAGCTGGAGCCAGAGGAGTTAAGCAGCCACGCCATTCGTTTCCGCCTCTATGCGGTGCACAAGATGATTGGAGAGAAGATGATGGGAGAGCAGTTGTTCTACCTGAGCAACATCAGCCGGGAAGGGGAAGCGAGGGTGACATTGGTCTTGGAGCCAAGGAGTAATTTGAGTGTAAGTTTGATGGAAGAAATGCAGAGTTCGTAAAGTTGTTCTCCTAGTGAGTGGGGACAAGCTGTGCCTGATATCTTTCATTCAGGGCTGTTAGAATGCAGCTGGTGGATCTGTCCTACTGTCACTTAAAAAAAGTTCTCAGTTAGGGGAAGCACAGGGCATGCCTTCCCTACACGAAGCTGTGCCCGATTAACAAAGGCTGGGCTAGCAAGCTTGCACAAAATCACGTGGTTGAAAAAGTTGAGAGATGTGTTTTTGTAAAAGTCTTATTCTCCTGGTGCCCCGTCATAATGAATTCCTAGTCCTTGTCATCTCTGAAGTGAGATCTTACCAAACAAGGCTACAAGATAAATTAAGGGAGGGTGGTGGTGAATGTCCTGATGAGACTTTCAGTGCTCTCTCCTTGCAGAGTGCAGACTCTCAGCTTAGTCTGTCAGCAGTCTCTCACAGCGATAGCGCTTCTTCAACACAGTCCCTGTCGCATGGAGGGGTGCCAGAGCTGCTGGTGGGATTGTCGTACAACGCCACGACGGGGCGGCTCTCAGTGGAGATGATCAAAGGCAGTCACTTCCGAAACCTCGCGGTTAACAGGCCACCTGGTGAGTACGTTCACTGCTATTAAATAACACCATTGAGTCAAAATTCGCTTGTTGTTTTCTTCCTCAAGATATTCAGTTACGTCATGTCTGAGATGGGTTTCCTTGACGGTGAATTTTACAGTGGAATTGGAGGCAATCACGTGAAGACAGAGCTGATGGGACAGTCATCCCAGAGTGTCTCTGCTATTGCATATGCTGAAACAAAGAAACTCACCCCCCTCTCAATACCTTTACAACAGCTGATTATGGCAAAAGTGCTATTATACCCAAAGCACAGAGTAATTCTCAGCAGATCCATAAAAAGAAAGGAGTGCTTCTCAAGTTATTATGTGTTTCCATGTCACCTACAGAGGCCCTACCTAGGGCCATTAGGTGTTTCCCAGAACCATGCTTCCCTCGCTGTGCTGCTGAGCGCTGGGTGACCTGGTGCTTTGGGCCCCTTTGGGGATCCAGCTGCCGTGGTTCCTCCTCTGCTGCACGAGAAAATCTTCTGCAGAGAGAAGATTTGAAAGTTGTTCTGCTGGCTGGCAGCAGTCGAGTTCCCTTCCTCCGATACCTGAAGGAAAAAAATGGAAATTGCCTCACAGGAGGTTTAGTTAGTGCTTGAGCTGTAGTTAGTCCTTGAGAAGGTTAGTGGATGGATGGATGGATGGATGGATGGATGGATGGATGGATGGTGCTAATGGCCATGATACAGACGGGGTGATGCAGCCATAGTGCATGGTGTTACCCGCTTTGCTGCTGGGGTGCCTCATTCAGGGCTTGGATGGCAGAGCTCTGTTCATCTCCTGTTCTCCTTCTTGCCTCCTGTCTGAAACCAGCAGCTAAGGACAATGTGAAATAACGGGTTCTTTTTGTTTCTTTGTTGGTGTGTTTGCTTTTTGTGATGTGGTTGCCTGCCTGTCAAATGTACTAACCTTTGACGGTTCCTTGCCTTCGTTGGATGCGACATAGTGTCTCCAGCTGGAGAAATGCTAAGATTGCTTTTGCAAGATGCTGTGCTCTTCGGCCCAGAATATTTATGTAATAGTTCAGTATATGGGCGTGTAAACTTAACGATTCCACTAAACTGTACTTCCGTATGTTGCAGAAATAATCTGTGTCGTCAGTCAGTCCCTCGAGAATTAAGGGCAAGCCTATGCAACAGTGAAACACATGAGCCCATTCTGCGTAGCCCCAGCTAGTCTTGGGTTAGCTGTGGCAGCACAGGTCTCCATGTGAGTTGCTTAAAGACATGTTCTGGTCTGCATGTACGTGTTTTAATAAAAGGTTTCAAGTTAGGGCCTTTTTAGTAATTTAAAGCAAAGTCAGACTAAGGCAAGAGTCTCTAGCAAGCAAGCTCACCTGTGTTTCTATATATGTTGCAGGGCAGCCATATTCAAAAGGTTTACTCTCAAAAATCAAATTAAACTAGTCCCAATATAGGTCCTTGTTAATCTTCTGCAGTTTTTTCTGGCATGTTTTCGTGTATCTACCTGTGGTATTGGAGTTTTGACTCTTAGCTGCCTGAAGACATGGATTATGCAGCACTTCTCTTCTTCAATCAGGCCCTGCACAAGTTGTCTTGTATCTGGCTGGGTCGGGTGTCTGTAATGCCCACTCTTTTCCCATAAATGAAATGTCTTCACTGCACAGAACTCAAATAATTGCCTTTCAGCTTACCACCTGCAATATCACGACCAAACAGCTGACATTTTTGCTACTCTTCCAACAAATGTCTTTCCGGGTGAGTGTTGTGTAGCTCCATGCGTTGCAGCAACCTCAGCAACCCTGTAACTCGTTGTCGGTGGGTGCTGGGGAGTTGCGTCTTGGACCTTCCGGTGGGATGGGGTTTGGCAGATCAGCCATGTGGGCACAGGTTAGGGTTCAGCACGGGGAAGTTTCGCTGCCTTGATTAGACATCCCATTCAGCTTTTTGGCCGATGGGCGCACAGGAGAGGAGCGCAGTTAGCTCGGTTGGCAGCGTCTTTAAACCTGAGAAGCATTTTGGTTTTGTCGTTGAGATGAGGAAAGGAGGAGGATGTGAGCAAAGGAGGCGTTCCTTGAGGGACTTGTATTTTTAAATTCTGCCTGAATTTTCCCTTTCTGTGTTTGTAGGGCTTCGGATAAACCTTGTTTAATTGGTTTGATAAGATGGCCAAAGTCTTCTGTCAGCCACCCAAACTAATAGTCCTGACATTTTTTTATAACAGTTCTTCTGTCTTCACTGTTAAGGTTATCCTGAATTGTTTCTTCACATCCTTTCTGTATCTAGAGCACCTTTAGCATTGTCAGACTGATATCTCTCAGTGTTCGATCAGTTTTTAGGTGAAACACAGAAATTCATAAATGATTACAGTCAAGTTCTGAACCCGTCACAGTCTGCTTCTTTCTTTTATTCCAAGTCGCGTTGTTGCTTCTGCATTCTGCATTGTTCTTCTGTGCCTGTAAAGTTCCCAGTAGTGTGGGGAGAAAAGCAAAACCTAGTGAAGCAGAGATGGAAAGAAGTTAAAAAGAAAGAAGAAAAGCAGCAGTTGTCCCAGTCACAGGTAACTCCTGCAGAGGAGTGCTGTAAGGGCCAACCATCACTGTCTGAAACCTGCTGGTGGCTGAACGAGATGCTCGATAAGTCCTTCACTAGATGAAAACTAAACTGCTGTCTCCCCTTTTGGAGAGTGAGCAAACAGCTCTTGTGTTTTCTCAAATAAGTCCTACCTGCGGTTCTGTTGTTTGAGGCTCAGAGGAAGCGGTGTATTTCTTTGAAGTATCATGGGGATTTCAGGTACAGTAGCACTTTGGGACAGCTAAAATACCAAGCCCAAGCTGTTATTCAGGGCAGCCATTTATGCTAGGACTGAGAGAAGTCAACGGGCAGAATCCATCTCCGTTCCCAGCTCTTCATGCACAGACCCGATGCAGTACCCGTACGTATGGTCTTGTTGCAGCCCAGTGGCTTGAGTGTTGCCTGCCGCTGGCAGCTGCAGCTCTGGGGAATGACAGGAGAGTCTTGCACGCCAGCTGATTCTCCAGCCGTGCTTTTTGCCCACCTCAGCCCTCTTCTCTGCCACCTGCAGTCCTGCATAGGTGAGCTCAGTGTATCCTGCAGCGTGCAGGCTCCCTCCTCGGCATACTTGCACGGGGACTTCACTGTGTGCAGAATCATAGAATAGAATCATAGAATCAGAGAATGGTTAGAGTTGTTGGTTGAGAAGAATTAGCTAGACTGAGGCATGGGTGATATTAGGTGTTAAAGACTCTATAGGCTAAAAGAAATGGTCTTCTAGACAAGGAAAGAAAGATTGTGTACATCTCTCTGTTTTTCCTGGGCACATCTTCTCCTTCACTTAAACCTTTAAACTGAGTCATAGAATCATAGAATAGTTAGAGTTGGAAGGGACCTTAAAGATCATCAAGTTCCAACCCCCCTGCCCTGGGCAGGGACACCTCCCACCAGACCAGGGTGCTCAAAGCCCCATCCAGCCTGGGATGCCCCACTTCCAGGGATGGGGCAGCCACAGCTTCTCTGGGCAACCTCTTCCAGGGTCTCACCACCCTCACAGCAAAGAATTTCTCTCTGGTATCTCATCTAAATCTCCTCTCTTCCAATTTAAAACTGGTCCCCCTTGTCCTGTCACTGCACTCCCTGACAAAGAGTCCCTCCCCAGCTCTCCTGGAGCTCCCTTCAGATATTGGAAGGCTGCTCTAAGGTCTCCCCGGAGCCTTCTGTTCTCCAGGCTGAACAACCCCAGCTCTCTCAGCCTGTCCTCACAGCAGAGGTGCTCCATCCCTCTGAGCATCTTCCTGGCCCTCCCCTGGACCCGTTCCAACAGGTCCATGTCCTCTCTATGTCAAAGTCACGGGTGCTTACATGGGCAATAGCCGCATTAGAAAACAGCTGGACAGCTTACAGAGGCGTAAATCTTGCAGGCAGTCTCTTCTCTTCACGTCACGTATGTGGGATTGAAGGATATTTTGGTCAAGGATAAGTGTCCGGGCATTGTTTTGGGGAACATGCTGAGTTATAGGGCCTGAGTCTACAATGCCCCATCAAGCAAATAGATCTATTGTCGCTCAGAGCACTTAAGAGCACTCAAGAGTATGGCTGCAGCATCAGACCATAAATTACCCGTGTGTGCCAAAAAGCCTCATGCAGAAAGGCATCTACAGTTTTGTTAGATGTGGATATACCCTCAGTATTTTAGTGCTAATGGCTTGTGTGCTGTGCGCCTCATTCTCTTTGGTTCTTGTAAAAAGCATTCACCCGTGCTAGCATTTTGCAGGCGTTCATATTTTGGTCTGTAGTGTTGTGTCTTCTTAGAACAAAACCCAATGTGTTCATTTAAAGGATGTTTATTATACAAAAAGTCACAAGAGAAGCCTACACCACTGGCAGGCATACCTTTAAAAATTCATAACCAGTTACATGCTGTGTCATGGTAGTAGTACCTCGGGATGGTAGTGAAGGACCAGAAATGGTTTGTGCTAGTCAGTGTGTAACAAACACTCAGCAGAGGGATGGTCTGTGCCCAAATAATGTTTAGTCTTCATCATTTGCTCTGCTGGGTGCAGCTCTCTCTCCTCTAATCCAGCCTCTGCTCTTTCCTCTTCTGTGTTTCTTCTGGGGTTCATGCCTACGTGTAATGCAGTTTGGGAAGGACTACTGGAAAGGTATTCCCTTGCCTAAGAAAAGTCCTCCAAGCTTTTCAGCAGCTGCAGAATTAGTCACACACAATAATTACTTCTGTACGTGATCATTATTATACCAGCAGCATATTAACCTCATTAAACAAATACAATAGCATTAATGCTGGGAAAGACGGGAGGGAGAGAATAAGCTATCAGGATTTCTACTGGGAACAGGAGAAACTCTTGGAGTAAAGACTTGTCTGAAAACAAACAAAACAAACATCTGCCTGAGCCACAGATAACAACGCCGAGAAGTACAGAAGATGCTCCCGTAGGAAAATCAGGATCGTTACGTGGTATTTGTTGCTCTGGTATCAGAGTGCTTGAAAGCCGTTACTGGATTTTATTTTATCAACTTGTTTGTGAGGGAAGGAAAGTTATTATCCCTGTTTAATTCCTGGAGAACAAAGGCACAGGTTGATTTCTTTAATTGCTCCCAATCAGACCAGGAAGTTGAATTAAGAAAAAATAACTTTTAACCTGCATATTTTGCTCTGAACTTCTTGAGCTCCTAAGGCTTTGCAATTCATGTTTCCATCTCGTCAGTAGTAGAAGGGGGATCTGTACCAGGGCGAGTCCTCCAGAGAGCTTGGTTAACAGAACAGTAGAGATGCTGGGCTGCCCAAGCCCTTGTCAGTCGGTCACAGTAAGCTTGTACAAGACCGCTCCTCCTTCTGCATCTTTTTCTTGCCTATCCTTCAATATAGCTTGAATAAACTTACAATAAGATCAGCTGAGAAAGTTTTGTCCAGGGCAGTAAAGATGAGGCCGGCTGCAAGGAGCCCCAGCAGGGTGTCACACTAATTAGTGGCTGGGCAGCGAGGTGGAAGATGAAATGTGGATGAGCAGAAGGTATTGCACGGAGGCAGGGGTGGAATTCAAACTTCATCTGGACGGACCGAGAGCCGCTTGTGAGTGAAATGCCTAATGCTTATAGCAGAGAGCTCCAGGAAAACGTTCACTCAAAGATCAGCAGTAGTAGGGAAAAAAACAAATCAAGGGTTGAAAAATGGAATGAAAAACTGATATTTGACTGTAAATATACAGTCACCAGTGTAAGGAATACTGTGTACAGTCCTGGCTCCCTCTAGGCAAGTAGATGATGGCAGAACTGGAAAGATGTGGTGAGGAGTGTCCGAGAGAAACAGGGGTATGGGAGCAGCTTCCAGCAAGCTGGAGCTGAATAGACTGCTCCTCCTAGGATGCCATCACAAAGGGAGACGGGGGAAGATTTCAGGGAGGTCTGTGGAATCATAAGTGTTGTTGGGAAAGTGAGTTGGCAAGAGTTGTTCATTGTTTCACAGAATCACAGAATCTTCTAGGTTGGAAGGGACCTTGAAGATCATCTTGTCCAACCGTCAACCTAATTTTGACAAAAATAGACACCCGCACAACAAACAAAAAGCAACACCATCACTAAACCATATCTCCCAGCACTACATCAACCCGGCTTTTGAACACCTCCAGGGATGGTGCCTCAACCACCTCCCTGGGCAGCCCATTCCAATGCCTGATAACCCTTTCAGTGAAAAAATTTTTCCTAATATCCAACCTGAACCTCCCCTGGCGTAACTTGAGGCCATTTCCTCTCGTCCTGTCGCCTGTGACTTGAGAGAAGAGACCGACCCCCACCTCTCTACACCCTCCTTTCAGGTAGTTGGAGAGAGCGAGAAGGTCTCCCCTCAGCCTCCTCTTCTCCAGGCTGAACACCCCCAGCTCCCTCAGCCTCTCCTCACAAGACTTGTGCTCCAGACCCCTCACCATCTTTGTTGCTCTTCTCTGGACCCGCTCCAGCACCTCGATGTCTTTTTTTATGGTAGGGAGCCCAAAACTGGACACAGTACTCAAACTGGACACAGTACTCGTTTCTCCCGATACAAAACCAAAGGATAATAAAATGAAGCAAGAAGGTAGCACGTGCTGAAGAGGAGGCAGCTCTGCTGTTACACGGTCGGGTTCCTCGCTACAGAGCGTCGTGGATGCTGGAAGGCTGCTTGAGATCCATACAGCATAGGACAAGTTCATGAAGAAAGCTCCACTTTGTTCCCGTGAAATACGAAGACACTGCCTCTGACTGAGGAAGTTCTTGAGTCACAAATTGCTGGAGGCTGGGAGAATATCTGGGGGAGAATCAGCATATTTGCCATATTTTTGTAGACTTAGGCGTGTGGTATTGGGTACTGTTGGGTGGATGGACTGGCTTGGTACAGCTCTTCCCACCTCCTGTGAGACCTGGAACTGATTAGGCTCAGAGAAGCAAGATACAGAACAAGGGACTCTCAAGGAGTGATTGTGAGATTTTCGTGGAGGATGTTTCATGATAATTAGACATCCAGTGATAGCATGCAGTTATCCGGTAACGTTTTCAATAGTTTTATATTTCTAAAAGGGCTATGAAAGGTATAATCCGTGTTACACTTGCTGGGTATAAAACCGAAGGTATTTCTGAGTCGAAGGAGTGCATTTGAAGTAGAATGTCTGGTGATGCCTTTTCCTCTCCCGAAACAAGCAGAAGACAAAGCCATCGCTTCCAGGGGAGAACTCTCCTAATTCCAAATTCCAGTTGGAGCTGAACGTTTAGTGCAAATCTGCAGTTACTCTACAGAGCAGGGTTTGCAGGAGATCTGACGAGAGGCTCTAAAATAAAGCTGTGCCTGCGATCACCACTGCTGGAGGTGAGAGAAGCCAGGCTTAGAGCATCCTTGCACCACGTGCTATTGTTGCTGTGGCTCAGAAGGTGTGCGTTCAGGATCACAGAAGGGTAGGAGTTGGAAGGGACCTTCAGAGATCATCGAGTCCAACCCCCCTGCCAGAGCAGGGTCATCCAGAGCAGGCTGCACAGGAACGCATCCAGGTGGGTTTGGAATGTCTCCAGAGAAGGAGACTCCACACCTTCACGCTGTGGAATGGAGATAACGGCAGCAGAGAAGGAGCACCAACCAGCTGAGCTCAGAGGCTCTCTGGAAACAGCCTTCCTTCCAAAGGGACCAGGGTATTGCTTCCAGGGAAGCGTGGTCTCCTGCCCCTCTACAGCAACATCTCCCTGCGCAAAACAAATCGTTGATGCTGGCAAAGTCCCTCTCCTCAGGCCAAACAGTGCTTCCAGGGAGCAGTGCGCCGCTTTCTGCTGCCTTTTAAGTTAAAGGTCCTGCTGGTCTGTTCTCTGATGACTCATGTGTCGTGAAGGCTGCCAGATCCCAGCCTCTCCCTTGTGTGATGGCTGCCAGCTGCGGGAGAGGGGATCTTGGTGGAATAGGGGAAGGAAAGCTGGCTCCTCAGCAATGTGGTAGGCTCTTGTATGTTTTATAGAATAGGCCACAAGCTGCCTCTGGCCCAATCCAGACTTTCATGATGTGGATTTGGGAACAAAAGCTTGGGTCTAATTCTCCTTCCTGCTTTTTTTCTCAATCCAGCTGCAGTGAGCCAGGTTTAGAACATTCCTGCCCCGCTGCTGGATTAATCATAGAATCATAGAATCGTTCAGGTTGGAAAAGACCCTTGGGATCATCGAGTCCAACCATCAACCCCACTCTACAAAGTTCTCCCCTACACCACATCCCCCAACACCACATCTCAACGACTCTTCAACACATTCAGGGATGGGGACTCAACCCCCTCCCTGGGCAGCCTATTCCAGTCTCTGACCACTCTTTCTGGGAAGAATTGTTTCCTAATGGCCACTCTAAACCTACCGTGCTGCAGCTTGAAGCCATTCCCTCTTGTTCTATGGCTGATGACCTGTGAGAAGAGACCAGCACCAACCTCTCTACAGTGTCCTCTCAAGGAGTTGTAGAGAGTGATGAGGTCTCCCCTCAGCCTCCTCTTCCTCAAACTAAACAGTCCCAGCTCCTTCAATTGTTCTTCATAAGATTTATTCTCCAGGCCCTTCACCAGCTTCGTTGCCCTCCTCTGCACCCGCTCCAGCACCTCGATATCTCTCTTGGATTGAGGTGCCCAAATCTGGACACGATGCTCCAAGTGTGGCCTCCCCAGTGCTGGGTAGAGGGGGACAATCACCTGCCTACTTCTGCTGGTCACACTCTTTCTAATCCAAGCCAGGATGCCATTGGCTTTCTTGGCCACCTGGGCACACTGCTGACAATGGGGAGGTGAAGCCATGACTAACAGAGCAGCAGTCTTCTGGGTCTCAAACAAAGACATCATGTGGAGCTGGGCTCTGGGGCACAGTAGCACAGAGTTGAGCTCTGGGGCTGCTTTGCCACCCAATGCCACCATTTATTATGTAGGCTAGGAGCGTGGGCAGGCCAGCTGGGTGAAGTTGGGTGAAGCCAGCAGTGTGCCCAGGTGGCTAAGAAGGCCAACAGCATCTTGGCCTGGATCAGGAACAGCGTGGTGAGTAGGACTTGGGAGGTGATTGATCGTCCCCCTGTACTGGGCACTGGTGAGACCCCACCTCGAGGGCTGTGTTCAGTTTTGGGCCCCTCACCCACAAAAAAGACATTGAAGTGCTGGAGCGGGTCCAGAAAAGGGCTGGTGAGGGGTCTGGAGCACAAGTCTTATGAGGAGAGGCTGAGGGAGCTGGGGGTGTTCAGCCTGGAGAAGAGGAGGCTGAGGGGAGACCTTCTCGCTCTCTCCAACTCCCTGAAGGAGGGTGTAGCCAGGGGGAGTCGGTCTCTTCTCCCAAGGAACAGGCAATGGGACAAGAGGAAACGGCCTCAAGTTGCACCAGGGGAGGTTCAGGTTGGATATTAGGAAAAATGTTTACACTGAAAGGGTTATCAAGCCTTGGAATGGGCTGCCCAGGGAAGGGGTTGAGGCACCATCCCTGGAGGTGTTCAAAAGACGGGTTGACAAGGTGCTGGGGGACATGGTTTAGTGATGGGTTTTTTTTATCAGAGTTGGGTTGATGGTTGGACTAGATGATCTTAAAGGTCCCTTCCAAGCTAGAGGATTCTATGATTAGAAAGTTAAGCTCTGGGCCCAAGTCTTTATTTTACCACGGGTGTTATTGGTCTGGTTTGCAGCACACTGACCTGGTTACACCACTTCTGGAAATGAGCTGGCTTGCCCACAGTCATGGTGGAAAGGTCTGAACCGCGCTGTGTTGTACCCTGCAGTCCACAGAACCCAGCAGTTCGAAGTCTTTAGTTGTCTATTTCCTTTCTAAATATAAATTCAAGCAGGGTGTTGGAGGCTTTTGCATTGCAGTGTTTTTGTTCATGAGTCAGCTTTATTAATAATGGTGGAGCTCAGGATAGCTGAAAGCAGAATGCACGCTATGGTCCAAAAACGAGAATGTATAAATTATGGTCGATTATTCCCCTGAGTTGTCATTATCAGTTAGTTCCCTTAGAAGGATGATGACAGAAATGGGTCATTAGAAGAACTGCGGATAAACTGATTGCCTTTGCAGATGAGCTCTCAAGAGAGGTTTTATGGTTGGGGCAGTGTTGGTGGAGACAGAGCAGTCTGCACGAGGAGAGGTTTGGCCAAACCTCTGGAGTAAGATCATGCAGTACCAGCCCCAAATGTGTCTGTCTTCTTGCAGCATTCCTTGATTTAGTGCTTTTCACTCTGCTATTAAACGCAGAGGTGTGGATCTTTTATGTATATGTGAACATTGTTCAATCCACTCATACCAGAGATGCAAGATGAGTTTTAGAGTAAAAATGATCTGTAGCAACAACTTCTGTTCCAAAGCCTGTATGGCTTGGTGGATGCGGTGCTAAAATTGGTTCTTGGCAAAATTAGACTTTGTTCTTGCTCCTTAACAGACTTTTGCGTAACCGTGGGCAAGCTGCAGCCTCAGACGCTCCCAGATATTAAAAGATCTTGCCCCTCTTCATGTCGGTGAGGTAGGTGCCTACAGAGAAGGTGAGCACTTAGGCATTTTAAAGAACATAAGCCTTAATTTCTCCTCTCCTCTTGTGCTTGACAGAGGTGGCATGAAAGTAAATACACTGAAGAGCGTTAAAGTGCTGAGATACCACAGTAACGAGGCCGTTACGGAATCTGAGCATGTAATTAGCTGGAAAATGTTTGCCTTCATAATGAATAGATGCTCTCATGCATACATTCCTCGGTAAATATTCAAGTTCATCCTTGCTGTAGTTCCACTAATTTCACCTTGTATCTGGGGATGGATTTTCCTTTGGCAAAGCCAACTGAAGGCGAGAGCTTTTCATCTCAGAGCTCCAGCCGGGACCACAAGGAGAACTAGGAAGCACCTAAAAAGATGCTGCAATGAGCGCAATGCAGTAAGGGCAAACCACAATCTTAAAATGTAGCTTAGCGAAGCAGGGTAACAGCTCAGCCTCATACAGCTCTGCAAAGCAAATTTCAGATGCTAAATATATTATCCACACCTACTCTTTTATTCCTGTTCAGGCGAGTTTGATGCTTTCGGCTGGTGAAATACACCCGGTGGAATACGTTTGAGAAGGATGAGCAGCCTGATTTAGTTGTCACTTGCGCTGTTCTGTGCCTGCGTTTACACGGGGATGAATAGGGCTCCTGGTGTTAGCTCTGCCCTGAGCGTAGTCTCCTTCCATCTTGCACATCCTTGCCTAATCCAGACGATACCTGCAGAATCCCCTCTGACCTTGGTACTGTATAGACTTTGGGGTCTTTTTATAGGGCTTTGGTGCAGAATTATGTAGCAGATCCACTCCCCACCTATTTTTATTTCCAGGGAGCTCCCTGCAGCTTCAGACCAGCAACAAGGACTTCCACATGAGGAATGCTTCAGTGCATGTTACGGTCTGGCAGCGCAAAGCAAAGTGATATCTCTATGAGTACTGTGAGAGGTTGTGCCTGGTAGCTATCCTCTGTGGTTTCGCATTGAGGCGAGCTAGAAGAGAGTGACCAGCAGGTCAAGGGAGGTGATTCTCCCCCTCTACTCTGCGCTGGTGAGACCCCACCTGGAGCACCGTGTCCAGATCTGGAGTCCTCAACACAGGAAGGACATGAACGGGTCCAGTGGAGGGCCATGAAGATGCTCAGAGGGATGGAGCACCTTGCCTATGAAGACAGGCTGAGAGAGCTGGGGTTGTTCAGCCTGGAGAAGAGAAGGCTCCAGGGAGACCTTAGAGCAGCCTTCCAATATCTGAAGGGAGCTCCAGGAGAGCTGGGGAGGGACTCTTTGTCAGGGAGTGCAGTGACAGGACAAGGGGGAACGGTTTTAAATTGGAAGAGGGGAGATTTAGATGAGATATTAGGAAGAAATTCTTTGCTGTGAGGGTGGTGAGAGCCTGGCCCAGGTTGCCCAGAGAAGCTGTGGCTGCCCCATCCCTGGAGGGGTTCAAGGCCAGGCTGGATGGGGCTTGGAGCAACCTGGTCTGGTGGGAGGTGTCCCTGCCCAGGGCAGGGGGGTTGGAACTTGATGATCTTTAAGGTCCCTTCCAACTCTAACCATTCTGTGATTCTGTGATGGGTCTGAAGCTGCTACAGAGTTCAGTCCCTCAGCAACCACCACCATTGAATATTACTGTGGGAATTAGCCCACCTCTTGATAAAGCAGTTCTTTCCTTCCCAGATACAACCAGGAAGCTATTTCATATGGGAGATCTGCTTTTCTGTCTAACGAGTGGTTCTTTGTTGGCAAGACTTACTTTGTCTCCAGCTGGGAGCCAAACTTAGCACCCCCAGCTAATGATGGGACTGAACTTTCCCCGCGGTAACTCGGTAGCTGTGCAGCTGTGCAGGCTCACAATTTGCTCCTCGATTGTCAGTCTCCTGACAGCTTTTTCGATGGAACAGTTTGAGAGGAGTGGAGAGCCTTGCTTTGGAGACGCAGAAGTGTTTTCACACCTGAAGTGTAATTTCACACCTTGTGTTGCTCAGTAGATAAGTGCGTAAAATAGCACATCAAACGGGAACAGAAGAGGATAGACATGCTGTAGACAAGAGACGGAGGCTTGTTATTTATTTCCTATCTCCAGCACACTCTGAAATAATACTCACTTGCAGAAACCCGGGGACAGATTATAAAAGGTGTTAGGAGGGGACTTTTCAAGCCAAGTGATCTGTTATCGTCATGGGCAGAATGAGGTGAAAACTTGAGCTGGGTCTGTGGACCACTGGGACCACTGCCCGAGACCACATGCGGTATTAGTGACCACATGACAGAGGTGAACTGATGAATACAGGAGGCAGCAGGAGTTTTAAGGGTGGGTTTACAGGACCACTGACTTGGACCATCCCTTCCATGTATCTCCTAGGCGGTTTACTCCGTGTACTGACTTAAATAGTGAACAAAATTGACCTTAAATAGTGACCAAAATTGACACCAAAAAAGTAAGATGAGAAGCTGGAAAAAAGCCTTGAAACTATCATGCAAGATTGAATCATCTCACTGTGTATGCGGGTTTCCTTTCCCTCTTTTTCAGGACCCTTGTCATTTGCTATCTCAAATAATAGGTCATAGAAGCATTCTTCAAAAGGAAAGTGGTGGAGAGGCCAAGGGAAGCTCTGGTAAGACAACTCCAACGAAGCTCGGTTGTGAGGGAGAGAGGAAAGGAAGGTGCAGACACACCATTAGATGTGGAGAATCCGTAGAGATGCTCATAGTTTCTGTTGATCTTAGACAGGCTTGTCAGGCTTGAGAACCAGATTTCCAGCTCTTCCCAAGAGAGTGGGGCTGAGACATGCATCAGTTTCTTTCCTTTCTTCTCCCCAGCTGAATATGAGGAAATCTGAGAGGTGCTTTCACCTGCTGCTTCTCATCCCATGGATTTTACTAAGGAGAACAGTCCAGCCCTCCTCTGTTATTCACTGTGGAAAATGCTGCTGCACTTGGAGGTGTTTTTGGATGTTTTTCACTACCTGGGGCTTTCATTTCGTCTGTCTCCTGAGGCAAACATATTGTTTTCTTTCTTTTTGTCCTAGACACCTACGGAAAGCTCTGCTTGCTCAACTCCGTGGGCCAGGAGATGTCTCGCTGCAAGACCTCCATTCGGCAAGGACAGCCCAACCCTGTCTACAAGGAGACTTTCATCTTCCAGGTTGCCCTCTTCCAGCTCTCCGACGTCACCCTAATGATCTCCATATACAACAGACGCAGCATGAAGCGCAAGGAGATGATCGGCTGGATTTCTATGGGTCAGAACAGCAGCGGAGAGGAAGAGCAAAGTCATTGGCAGGAAATGAAGGAGTCGATGGGGACACAGGTCTGCAGGTGGCATATGCTGCTGGAGTCCTAGTGGACATGGCAGCCTAGAGGTCCTGGGACTACGGGCTGTCTTCCCTTGCCCTCAGTTAGCAGAAAACAGCTATTCCATGGCAGGCACTGTGCTCTGACAGGTCACCTACACTTTCACCTTCACCTTTTCAGTGTCAGCAGTCATGGGTATAAGAGGTAGCAAGGCCTGGGCAGCAAGTTTAGTTCTTGTCTTTCCAGGTTGTCTTGCGTTTTCTACATCCCAATAATTAACCTTAGGGAGAAGCAATGGGAATACCTACAAAATCTTTTCCTTGCTCATTGTCCTGTTCATTTTGTCATGGACTTCATCCTTTTGATGCTGTTTTCTTCGAGGGTAAACTCTCTCTTCCCTCCTTCCCCTTTTTTATATTAATGAATTTTGCAAATATTCTTGACAGGCAGATAGCTCACAGAAAGGCTAACCTGCATGCAGATGACATTCTCTCCCTCTTATTATTGTGTTCCTAAGTCCTAGAAATAAGCATTTGATGCCACTGTAGACTGGATGATGCATTTTTCAGGAAGCATGGGAAAGCACTCTTGAATTTTCTGTCAACTTTTAAGTGCCTAGACATACTACTACTGTTCTCCTGCACTAACAACTGATATTAGGACTAAACACTAGCAGTATTTTTAATTAGGCATCCTGAACACTTGTTAGCCTGCATTGCCATAGCTTTGCACGAGAGATAACTAGAATCAGTTTTATATTGCAATTGTACAATGCATGTTTAAATGCTTACTTGAAGTTCATGGCTTCTGTCATCACGAGTACCAAAAAAAGACCAGAACGAGCTGCACATCCACCTCTGTGCCTGAACCGCTCTCTTCTGCATCATCGTTCTGCCCGTGTGTTACTTCAAATGAACCTCAGTTTTAAAAAGCAGAGAGGTGTTTCTGTCAGCGTCGCATAGGAAGGCTTTAGGTCCGTGATTTCTCCGCGATTTGGTTAAGCACAGTTTGCTGAGGGCTCTTCTTCAAATGTGCCACCCTGTAAGATCTTCTTGGGGTCTGAAAAGGGGACTGGTTTTGGCACGCTGAGCAGTAGAGGATGCCAGACCATGTCGTCTCACCTTCAGGGTAAGCTCTCCTGCAAGCACGGAGCAGGATCCAGAGGACCCCTCTGGCTCTGCCGAGCTAATGCCCTAGAAAAAAAATATTACGAATACGCTTCCTGCCTCTTAGCTGAAAAGAGTGCAAGGGACGAGCTTGCTGGATGAGGTGGTGACACTCCTATGTGGTTACTTTTCAGACTCTATTGTCATTTTCCATTTTAATCTTTTTTTCCTGTTTCTGTGAGTTGAAGTCGTGGAGATGCTGGTTAAGGGGACATGTCTCAGTCTGCTACCTGACTGTTGAAAGTTCAGTGGTCGTTCGCTGTGGCAGTGCTGCGTGCAGCAGCAGAGGATGTTCATCCTCTAGCCTAGTGATGTTATGTAGGCAGTAAGGTGCTGAGATCTTCAAATACCTATCAGCTGCCCAATCTCTTCTAGGAGAGGACTGGCATTTCTCCATTCCTGCTGACGATGGGAAGACACAGGCAATATTTTGCTGGAAAGGCTCGTCTGTGCTGAATCACTCCGTGTTTTGGTTTTGTCATTTACTGAGACCTGGCACCAGACTTTGCCTCCTACTGCACCACAACCGTCTCCTTCCCTCCAACGGTGCTGTGCGAATCTAACTAATGCAAATTTTGGCACTGGCTGTTTGACCAAAATCGAGCCTCGGTGCTGGTTTGCATCACCCCCAGGCTGGCCGGGCGCTGCGGGGCGGTGGCGTGATGCACGCAGGTTGTCACTTGGGGTGACACACACAGGCTTTGTCTGTCCTTGTGAGGCAGACAGAATAATCTCTGTGCGGACAGACTTCTGGTATGGGTGAGACAAATTATCCTGCAGGCCACGGTTTTATGTATTCTTATCGCTTACCTGTCTGAGCATCACTTTTCTGGTGGGACTGGTGGGTATCCTATGCAGGAGGGTTGTCCTCCATTGCCTAGATCAGATGGTGTAATCCCTGCTTTGCACTTCTGGGGCTTGTATCACAAAGCATGATCAAACCCAAATACAGCTTGGCAAACAAATACCTTTTTGACTGCACTGTTAATGCTGATGTACTACCAATGCAAGAGAAAATGAGCATTTGAGTGATAACCAGAAGAATAGAAATGTTTTGGGGTTTTTTTTTTTAATCATGTAATTTTCTTCTGGAAAAAAAAAGTAGAGGAAACAGCCCAATTCAAAAGGTGCATTTGCTGATTCCAGTTGTTTTCCAATCTCTGCATCTTGTTTCCTGGACTGTGTAAGATGTATATACAGGTGTTTGTAAGTAATTTTATTATCTGGGATGTGTATGTATAATAAACCTGTTGAGATTCTCTTCAGAACTTCTTGAGCTTGCAAAGTGTTACTTACGCTTAATGATTAGCTAAGGGGAAAAGTGTAAGTTGATAATATATTTCAGCAGTGAGCCTGGAGATAATGAAGTAAACAGCTTTTGGACTTCCATGCCATTTTCACATCAAGATCTTTCCTGAAGAAACACCATTAAGGGAATTAAATTCTAATATATAGATTCCGTGTAGAGTATTGGGAGACACAGGAAAGCAAGTGAAAATAGCTTTTTAACTTGCTCTGAGTTACAACTTTGCTCACAAATGGAAGCCGGTTGCTGCACCCCCCGCAACAACATTTTGGCCTGATGTTTTACCAGAAATTTGGAGAGAAGGGAAAAGGGCTGAGACAAGGGGAGCACTGGGTTTTTGGAGCTGCTGCTAAAGCTGTTGAGACATCCTTGCCTTGAGCAATGCGTTTGTGAGGTTCGTTAAGTTCCTCCTGAAGGAACGGAGGAATTTAGGAATCTTGGGATGAACACGGTGCTGGGGGTGTTCACACTTGCTAGCTGTACTTTGGGATTTTTGTTGCTTTTTGTGGTTTATTTTTCTGTTCAGTATCGACTGCCTGTGAAATGAAGGTTTTTGCAGCAGCTTCCCCGTATTCCAGAGGTCCCCTAATTCTTCCCGTTGAATTGAATTCAATGAAGATTGAATTAGTCAATCTGCAAATATTGATGCAAGCTGGGCTTGTGCTCATGGTCGTTCTTATGTAAATACCACTGCCCTTTCAGTCATTGCTTTAACCCCTTCTTTCCTTTGGAAGTGGCTGACAAGGCTAAATTCCAGAAAAATGTCCATCCCTTGGGAATCTTGACTCATGCTTGGATCTCAGTGGTTGTTAGCAGCCTCTCCTGGCCTCCATCCACAAGGATGCTGATGCCCCACCTCTGCTTCTGTGGGGTTCCTGGGGGGGGAAAGAATCATGGGAGGGCCACGAGGAGTTCAGCGAGCTGGAAAGCAATGGCTAACCTGGTTCTGGGAGCACTTGGGTGCTTGCAAGTCCTAATGCTTCGAGGTTTCCTAAGACACTCATGTTTCCTAAGATAATTCATCCCCTTTTGACACTGCTGTCTGGAGTCCCCTTGTACCTTATTTGAATTTTCTTCTCTTGCGGGGAGGGGAAAAAGCCTGAAAACCGACAAAACTATTGTGTGGGAAGGAGCTAACTGCACTGGCATAAGCCCAGAATATTGTGGGCAAGTGGTCTGGGTACATCTCTGTATCTCGTACAGCGTCGTTCAGCTAGTTGCAGTCTGTTCCTTCCTTTTCCCCAGCCAGCACGTCCCTGTCCTGCTGGGCTCCGTGCGGCTGTTTTTATTTTTTTTTTTTTTTGTTTTTAATGTGTATCGACAACAGAACAGAATGATCTCACCACGTTTGTAGTCCCTGTAATGATGCTGACTTTCAACTGATGCCCACAGAAATGGGTACCTCTTTTGGCCCACTGAGCTACAGCTGTGGCTTGCTGAGGTGCTGGTCGGTAAAGGCTCTAACTGGATGATCTGCTGTGTCGTTTGGTTTGTTTGGATTTCCTTTTTACCAGGTTTTTTTACCTTTAATTACCTGGCCCCTGCTTGGCCCGGCTCACTCCTGTCTCTGTGGCTTGTCTGCGTTTCCCTCCCAGGGTAACGTGGGCTGTGTAGCTCCTGATGCCCACAGACAATACTTGCATAGATTTTTAGCAGCTGCAGATCCTGGTAAGTCATCTAGTGCTTTCTGTTGTTGACTGATCCTGAGTCATGAACGTCTTTAGACGTTCTTGGACGCACAGGACCAAAGGCTGCCAGCTGCTATTGATCATTTCTCCAGCATAAAAGCCTAAGGTGGCAGCTTGGCAGAGGAGCAGGCGTTTTCTCCTTCAGTTGAAGCTGGTGATGACCCTGCAGCTTCCACTCCTGGATTTGTCAACATCTTTAATCTGTATGATCGCTGCACTTCATCTCTTGACTCTCAGCAGCCTCCTGCTCTTCACCGTAAAAGGTGGAGGTAGAGCCTGAGCAGAGAATATAGCCTTCCCTATTGCATTCTCCCTGGGCTCAAGGGGAGCTGACTCTTGGAGGGGTCATCTTGAAGCTTGAGAGGTGGGCTCATGCAAATTGCATGAAGTTCAACCAGGCCAAGTGCAAGGTCCTGCAGCTGGGACGTGGCAATCCCAGGCACAAATACAGGTTGGGCGGAGAATGGCTGGAGAGCAGCCCTGAGGAGAAGGACTTGGAGGTGTTGGTGGATGAGAAGCTCAACATGAGCCGGCAGCGTGCACTGGCAGCCCAGAAAGCCAACCCCATCCTGGGCTGTATTAAGAGAAGTGTGGCCAGCAGGGTGAGGGAGGTGATTCTACCCCTTTACTCGTCTCTGGTGAGACCCCACCTGGAGCACTGTGTCCAGCTCCGGAGTCCTCAGCACAGGAAGGACATGGACCTGTTGGAATGGGTCCAGAGGGGGGCCACGAAGGTGATCAGAGGGCTGGAGCCCCTCTACTATGAAGACAGGCTGAGAGTTGGGGTTGTTCAACCTGGAGAAGAGAAGGCTACAGGGAGACCTTAGAGCAGCCTTCCAATATCTGAAGGGGCTACAGGAGAGCTGGGGAGGGACTCTTTGTCAGGGAGTGTAGTGACAGGACAAGGGGTAATTGTTTTAAACTGAAAGAGGGGAAATTTAGATTAGATACCAGAAAGAAATTCTTTGCTGTGAGGGTGGTGAGACACTGGAAGAGGTTGCCCAGAGAAGCTGTGGCTGCCCCATCCCTGGAGGGGTTCAAGGCCAGGCTGGATGGGGCTTGGAGCAACCTGGTCTGGTGGGAGGTGTCCCTGCCCAGGGCAGGGGGTTGGAACCAGATGATCTTTGAGGTTCCTTCCAACTCTAACTATTCCATGATTCTGTGAAAAGCAGCCAGAAGCTAACAGATCCTAAAGCTTGGAAAGACACACGGGATAATTCGACGTAGCTGGTTTGGGTGTTTATTTGGAATCTGGTGCCGATTTAACAAGCTGTCCTGCGAGAAGTGAAAACCCCAAGCAGTGGCCGAGAAGGTGGTGGGGAGGGAAGTGTCTTGGTGTGTTTGTGCTGTTGTACACCTGGGAGTTTGCTGATTCTGGACTCCAGAAAGCAGCCAGCCAGGCTGCAATGGCATTAAACCTGAGCCGAAACCCAGTTTCTCAAGACGGTTCCTCCAGATCTGCTGAAGGCAGACAGGTTTCCTCATCCCATCTGGGTTTTTTTTTGTGTGTGTGTGTGTGTGTGTGTGTTCATTGCAGAGTGGCTTGTGTCTTCCTGCGCTGTAGGCCTTAAGAAATGAATGTGTAAATGTTTTATCTCTCGCAGCAGCCCAAGGTCATCTTTCTGGAACAGCAAACAGGCAGAGGATCCAAAGAAGATCAAGTCTGTCATGTGAGTAAGGTTAGCATCTGCACTTACAAACGACAAAGGCTATTAATCCTCATGCTGTAATCCCCAAGCTGTTTGCCAGCTGGCAGCAGGAAGATGTTCCCACTCAACCCACACAGCTATTCATGTTTTTTTTCACCTTTATGAAGCAGATATAGGTCAATACTTCAGCCTGGATAAAGAACTTTGTAGATACCATTCATCTCTTCTAGCCTTACGGCCTCTTCTCCGCACAAACCATCTGTACAAAGGAGGGTGTAAGCGGAGAGCTGCGGGCTGGGCTCTCCCTCTGCTGCTCCCCCAAAATAGAAGACTGAAGGTCTTTTTTAATTTGAGATATTTTTTTCCCCCCCTTCTGCTCCCGAGTTTCTCCTGAGAGGATAAATTTTGAGATCTTGCTGCAGAGCTGAACAGCCTGAGCGAAGCTCTGGCACTAGACAGGTCTTCACACGCAGAGCAGGGAAAACCCAATGCTTGCATAAGGCAGGAACACGTCCAGGGTTGAGATGTTTTCAACCCTGGTTTAGGAACCTGCATGGGATTTGGGTGTTGCCTGTCACAAGGACCCAGAACCTGTATCTTGTGAAGCACCACTGATGAAGGAAGGTGCTGCTTGACAGCGATGGGGGTGGGCTGGGGTGGTCCCTGGGGTCTGAAGCTCCATTCGGACCTGTTAGTTGCTCATCTCTTTAGAAAACTGGAAAGCAGAGTGTTGGTTTTTACTTAACAAAAGTGATTTATCAGATATTGCAGCTCCTGAGGCAGCTGCAGGCGTGAAGAAGTGAGGGCATCACCTCCTCGCTCTTGAGTTTCCTCCTGGCTGTAATGGGTGACCATCAAATGGATACCAAATACCCTGGAGGTGACTGTTCCCTGTACCCAGTGTGGGCTGATCTCATCGGGTAATGTGAGGCGAAAAGCTGATCTTGGCCATGGGCGAAGAACAAGAAGGATTCAGCATTCAGACAAAAGCTGAATTCTTTCCCGAGTCCCATGACCATTAATTGTCCTTGACCTCCAGGGAAGGCATTTTATGGTGCCAAATACTTCCCTTTCCCTTAATTTCTGAGACTTAGGAGAACATTGCAAATTTCTCTCCTCATTAGCAGCTGGGAAAAATCATATAATTTTGCCAGTTTTCTTTATCCCTTGGTGTGTCTTGTTAACGCCTTCCAGGTGCTTTTCCTTCATGCTGTCTCCATCATCGCATCTCCCACCTTCTCATTAATATCCGTAGGGATCTGCTCCAAGTCAGGTCTGTGCCTGGTAGCAATATTTTATGTTCATGGTGCTCAGGATAAAACCTGTCCTCCAATCTCTTGCTGTCACTATGTGGCACCTCCACCACGAGTTTTCCAATTAAACCAGAATCACATCTCTCCTGTAGCTGTCTGCTGGCACTGCTGTGGGGTTTTTTCTTGCTGGGCTGTGTTCTCAGCTGTAACTTCATCGACTTTTTTTTTCCAGCAGAGAGTTTTGTGCATCAAGAAGAGTAAATGAAGTCATTGTTTGGTAGATTTAGCGTTTAAATACCAGGTGGCGTTTATATTTGTATATATATAAATGTTTTTTTGTGGTAGAGTGCCCCCGGGCATTTGCATGAAGCACATCTCAATGTATCCTTGACTGTTGATTTAAATATACTATATATAATAAGTTATTTTTAGTATGCATTGCCTTCTTTCTATATTGGAATGATATTTCTGGCAGGTCCAGGTGTTTTTTGTCTCACTGCTGAGGGCTCTGGAGATGTGAGCGCAGCTGGACAGTAGAGATGCAGTGCTGAGGTGTGTGTGCATCTCCTCTTTCCTCCATGCATCCTATGACGTGGTGGTCCTTCCCCTCCACCAGCTTTGTGGGTGGACATCCATCGCTGCTGGGGGGCATTGCTGGGGGGCATTGCTGGAGGACAGCATTGTAATTCCATTTATTATGTCTCCCCCCTGGTACGTAGTAGAATAATCTGCCTTTGGTTTTTTTTTCTATCGTTGCTGTCATGTTCTCAGCACAGACCATGGGCAGGTCGTGAGCCAGTTGGTATTCTGAGTCATTCGGCTCTGGGGCTGAGAGTGCATCAAGAGTAGTAGAGATCTCAGCTCTCCTTTCCTGGCCTGAGATGTACAAGCACAGAATTTATCTATAAATCCGTCACTTTAAATAATAACAATGCAGACAAATTAATAAAAAATGCCAGGTCCCTGACTTCTGTCGATGCAAAAGTCAGTCTTCTAGAGCTTGAATTGGAATTATTTTTATGATAAATACATCTATAAAAGGAGAATTGTTCATACTGTGAAGGTTATAAGAAGCAAATTGATATACCCTTTTCTCTTTTGTAAAGTTCAAAGATTTGCACCGAAAACTCTACCTTCAATCTATTTAATAAATGGCCAGTTTTGACTGGTGAGGCCACTGGAACGGTATGAGCATCATTTCACTTGCTCTGTGTGTGCCCGAAAGAGAGATCTGAAGTGCAAAACTGTGATAAAAAAGATGAAAAATACGATGAAAAGATGTTTGGATATTCAACAGGAAGAGTGGTACGGGTTTATTCTTAGCTTTTCATGTACTTGACAATGAAACATTTTTATTCTACTTAAGTGCTAACGTGCACGATCATACAATGTATTGCCTCTTGCTAATTATATGCTGCGTTAGGAATACTAATGTCTGGATGATATCTGACTGGGAAAAAAAAAAAAAAAAAAGAAAAGAAGAAGCATTAAACCCAGCTTCTGCAGAATTCGGGACTGAAATTATCCACGCGCACATGCAACCATCCCCACCTTAGAAACAGTCTTATTTTGTTATGGTGAACGCTGTTACAGGTTTTTATCAATAAAATAGAAGCAGATGGCTCATGTAGACATGCAAAACCGGCGTATCTTCCGTTTTGTTCACCTTGTGGTGGAACAGAGTGAATATGCATCCAGGAGAGGTTGGACTTGTTTTGTTCGGAACAAAGATGCAGGTGTGCGGTGCATAATGCATAACTGGGAGGAACTGGGAAATATCCCCCACCTCGGTCCCTCTTGTCCCATCTGCACAAACAGAGGGGCAGCGTGGCAGCAGGCGGAGGCTGCTGGGGGACTTTGGGGGCTTGAAGGGGTCCCCATGTCCTGCCGTGTCTCTGCCTCCTCCCTCAGTATATTCCACCTGTCGGTCGGCTCTATGTGGGGAAGGAAAAGTATTGGCTATGTGTTTGGTGTCTGGTGTTTCCCCCATCTCTCACCACCCCCTGGCAGGAGCTGGGGAGCCACCCCTTGCACCCAACCCTCTGGTGGTCCCTCAGTCATCATTTCTCCTATATACATGCATGGACGTGTAGGTACCTGCACCAGGGGCAGATGTCCCCTATGTCATTCCCTGTGTGTAGATACCAGCTTTGTTGACATGTGTATGGGACACAGGGATGCCCCTGTAGCAGTTGGGGTGGTCATGGGGCAGATGTGTCTCGTTTTGGAGAGTTGGGGAGGAGTTGAGGGGGAGTTGGGGAGCCACCCCTTGCACCCAACTCTCTGGTGGTCCCTCAGCCATCATTTCTCCTATATACGCACATGGACGTGTAGGTACCTGCACCAGGGCACGTGGGGGCCGATGTCCCCTATGCCATTCCCCGTGTGTAGATACCAGCTTTGTTGACATGTGTGTGGGACACAGGGATGCCCCTGTAGCAGTTGGGGTGGTCATGGGACGGATGTGTCTCATTTTGGAGAGTTGGGGAGGAGTTGGGGAGGAGCTGGAGAGGAGCTGGGGAGCCACCCCTTGCACCCAACCCTCTGGTGGTCCCTCAGCCATCATTTCTCCTATATAGGCGCATGGACGTGTAGGTACCTGCACCAGGGGCCAATGTCCCCTATGTCATTCCCCGTGTGTAGATACCAGCTTTGTTGACATGTGTGTGGGACACAGGGATGCCCCTGTAGCAGTTGGGGTGGTCATGGGGCGGATGTGTCTCGTTTTGGAGACAGAAATGGGAGCTCAAGCCTTGGGCTGGAGAGCTGAAGTTGGGCTGATAGGAGGCCGGGCACATCACCACCGCATTGAGGGGTATGTCTTTGTCTGGTGGCCATTCACGCTTGCACATACCTTTGGTAGTGATGTGTTTGTGTGCATGGTGTGCCCGGTTGCGGATGTAACCCATGCCTGGGTTAAGATGGAGAAAGACAGAAGCCAAAAAAAAATTCCTAATCGGTGATTTTGAACTGGGGATAGTTTGTTCCTCTCAGAATAGCAGTTCCGTCTTTGAGGGAGATGTGAGAAACCACGATTTCTGAATCCCTGCTGGCATCTGCAAGGCTGGCTTTCCAGGACCAGCCCAGAAATAGAGTTTCTTTTTCTGGCCGCAGTTGGTGGCTTCAGTCTCTGGGAGCCTCAGGAATGGGGGCAGGTACCAAGCCTGGGTACGTGGAAAACCCAGCCCAGAGCTCCTCGTCTGAGGGATGGCGAGGAACTGGCATGCACTGGGGGTAGAGGAAAAACCCTATTTGGTGTAAATCAGTGATATGTGTTTTTTCTAAGGACTGATCTCAAAGGTCCCTTCCAACCATGAATATTCTGTGGTTCTGTGATGTTGCTGGGATGGCCAGGCTCAAGCTGAGAGGGTGGGAAAGTGCTGGTTTTAAGTTTTACCTTTTTGGGGACCTGGGCGTCAGGGGAGGCTGCAGAGGGGAGGCTGGGGGTTTCAGTCAGCCCCCCCGGCAGCTCCTCTGGGCACAGAGGGGGATCTGCAGAACCAGCCACCCTCTGTGGGTGTCTCTGGGGTTTGGGAGCTCAGGTGGGCACTGCTGCAGGTCCCGAGTTGGCACCAGGGCAGCGCTTTCCTGGCCTGATTATTCACAACACCTTTTCACCTTATGCATTTTTTTGAAAAACACTTAAAATTCACCCTGCCTATCTCCCCGCCTCAATTTCCCTGCAAATTCCACCCTATTTCACCCCACGCGCAGCTCCAAGGGGTACTGGCAATTGCACTAGAGGACTTGAGGACACCACACTTCATAGAATCATAGAATCATCTAGGTTGGAAGGGACCTTCAAGATCATCTAGTCCAACCATCAACCCAACTCTGACAAAAAAAAATATCACTAAACCATGTCCCCCAGCACCATGTCAACCTGTCGTGAACGCCTCCAGGGATGGTGCCTCAACCCCTTACCTGGGCAGCCCATTCCAAGGCTTGATAACCCTTTCAAAGTAAAAATTTTTCCTAATATCCAACCTGAACCTCCCCTGGTGCAACTTGAGGCCGTTTCCTCGTCCCATCGCCTGGGACTTGGGAGAAGAGACCGACCCCCCACCTCTCTACACCCTCCTTTCAGGTAGGAGGAACTTGCTTCAGCTGTTCCCACAGCCTCATGATGTCCTTGTGGGGATGTCCTCTGCTGCCGCACTGTGACAGAGGAGCTGGTGGTATTGTCACGGTGGGTGAGTTTTCTCACCAGCACGGAGCAAATTGAAGTGGGGTTTGATTTATTCCTCCAGGCAGGCTTCCTGGGTCCCCATGCAAGGTCAGGACACGCTATGGTGAAGCTGCTAGCATTGAGCTCAGGGGATGGACCATGCCTCTTGGTGCTGAGATTTGGGCAGCTTGGCTTAAATGGGCCGGTCTGAGGCCACGCATGGAATTGGTGGTAAAATACTCGGGCTTTCTGTGTGCTTGGTGTGCAACATCTCTGTGCAAAGATGATGACGAGCCTGGCAATCCACTTGTTGCTGCTCTTGCTGGGATGCCGGCTGTTCAGCACAAGCGCATGTGGGTCTTGCTGGGCTCCCCAGGGCCTCTGGGTTGTGTTTTGTTTTATTGTTCTGATTACCCTGTTCTTCCTCTGGCTGCATTTTAATTCCTTGCTCAGAGTGGCTTCATTCCTTGGCGAGGAACCAATTGTTGTTTTGCCAAGACATCCCTGATGTCATCCTGATTTTGACCGGTTGGAAGAGCCACACTTTTAATGTTAGAAAACTAAGTTTTGACTTTCAACGAAAGAGTGATATCATTTTTCATAAGAGGGTGAAAGTGTTCCCACTTCTCAATCAGCTCAGTTGAGGCTAAAAAAGCTGAGCTGTCTGCCATCTGTCTCCTCTCCCGTCTCTCCCCCCACCGTCATCGTTTTTGAACAGGTTGGCCAACTTCAATCACAGTTGAAAGAAGGGTAACCGTCTCAAAGACAATTATGCTTCCACAAATTTGGTCACCTGGCAGAGGATCATTTACAAAGAAGCAAAAAGAAGTAGGTTGGATGGCCAAGGGTCAGTCAGCTGGTCCACCATGATGGTGTGCAGTTCCAGACCAGCTACAGGGCGCGCTGTCTCTGGTTGAGCTGGAGGTACCCAGAGGGATGTGGTGGAATTTGGCTGTTGGTGGTGGGGAGGATGTAGGGGATAAAGAGCACAAACGTGTAAGAAAACAGGCTTTATTAGTTCTGCTCTGCCCCGGCTTGTTTCTGCAGTTATTTGAAGGTTTTTTAAATGTAAAAACGTCAACAAAAATTAACAAATTTTAAAATACTGACAATTTTTTTTTTTTTTTTTGATATGATTAGTTGAAAGAGCAGAAAAATAGAGTTATAGTACAGGAAAAACAAGAGAAAAAAATGGTCTTTTAGGATGAAGTGCAAAGGCTGCATTTTAGACGCAGGCGGGATTAGCATCCCAAGTCATCTGGTCCCTCCAAGGTTGGCCAACTGCTGGGGGGCACGAACAGGGTCCAAAAACTGGAGCTACTCGCCTCACTCTGCCGTGAAAAGCCAATGGCTGGGAAAGCCTTTGAGGGTCTTTTTCTGTTAGAGGTGGCTGAGCGGGCCAGGCCAGGGATAAAAATTGGTGCAGGATGTAACGCCTCCCATCTGAAACCGCTCAGCGTTTCAGGTACAAATGGTAAATGTTTCGGGTATGTTTTATCTCTTGAAGACACTTTCTGCATGCTGTGTTTAGAAATCCAGCACGTGTGGAGGTACCTGCTGCCTGGCAGGGCTAGTACTTTTATACACGCGTCTTTGGAATGTCTGGTGCTTAAATTCAAAAGGGCACATTAATTTAATTCATTCTTCTTTAACAGTTGGTTTGAGGAGATGTAACTGCATTGAAATGAAGGAACTGATTGTTTCTAATTCTGTGAGGCAGTTAAAGGAAAGTAAATGCTAATGTTCTGGGTTTTTATATTCCCAATTGCTCTAAACCATTTAAAAATGTGTATTTATTATAGCAGTGACTATGCTAGATAATCTTGCTTTCAAAAGACTAAAAAAAAAGAAAAACCAGAAAAAGAAAAAAAGCTACTCTTCTGTTGTCTGTCTGTCTGTCCAGGTTTTATCCACATTAAAAGTCTTGCCTTTTCAAGTGCTATCACTATCAATAGAGACTTTGGTCCCAGTTCACCATTCTGTTTAATTTCCGTTGTATTAAAACATTGTGCGCATCAGCTGGGCAGTGATTCCTGGCCAGGCGTCTCTGGCAGAGGGGACAACTCCTCTCCAGGCGGGGAGAGAACTGTTGTATTCCCATGGCGAGAGAAAGGGGGTGGGATGGGATGGGCCGTTTGCTGTCCCTCTTGATGAAGGTCCTTTTCAACCAGCAGAGCGATGCTGGTTTATACTGGCAGGGGATCTGATTCCCTGCATGCTCTGCCCCCTCAGAAAGAGGACAAATTAAAGCAGCTAGGCTTGGATCGCCCAAGAATTTGCTCCAGGCTGATCAGGGAATGGAAATGCTTCTTGGAGCCAGCTGGGGAAAGATTAGCTGACCTTTTGGCTGTAAATTATTGCCAGCTAATAAGTCCTGGTTGTGTGCTGACAGGAGAGGGGAAGGTGTGCCTTTGCAGCAGAAATTGTGTTGAATGTTAAAAAAAAAAATACAATCAGTTTCAGGAAGAGTGGAGTGACTAAGCCTGTCGTTCATTCAGCTCTTAGATGCAGAGTAGGTGCTTCTGTGTCTTCCTTTTCTATCTCTGCTTACAGAAGTGATATTACTGAATTAATTATGACATCTTTGTGAAGAGCTGAAGAATCACTCAAGCCTTCTATTCAGCAGCTGAGAAAAGTCAGATTCATCTCACAGTAAATTTGAAATTACACCAACCTGAACTATCGCTACTGGCAGCATAATAATAAGGCAGGTAATCAAAATCAATTAAATCCCAGTGCCTTCCTATTGTCCTAGAAAATTCAAATTTGAAATTAGTTTGAGTTCATTTGACTTCTTAATAAAATAAGCGGAGCTTCAGAGATCATTTGAAAGAAGTATTTGGCAGTGACTGATCTTTTCTCAAACTGCAAAGGGCAGAGGAGCTGTGTGGGTGCACGTCCGTGTCGGCCCACACTGAGCACCAAATACAACCAGGTACTCAAAATCCATGGAGTGACTGGTCTGAGGCTGCTGGGTTGGTGTATGTTAACTGGGACTGGCGCCCGCCAAGTCTTGGTTTGTTAAAATTTAGGTGATGTTGATCAGGTGAATGGCAAATGAAATGTGCCTCCATTCCCACCGTGTAAGAGGGAGGAGAACTAAGCCTGGTGGTGCATGCTGCTCTGCAGGACCTTCACGGAGCCCCTGAAGCAACCACAGAATCACAGAATCTTCATGGTTGGAAGGGACCTTCGAGATCATCGAGTCCAACCATACACACACACACAAAAAAAAACCAACCCAACAATCCTGGTCACTAGAGCATGCCCTGAAGTGCCACGTCTACACGTTTCTTAAATACCTCCAGGGATGGTGACTCCACCACCTCCCTGGGCAGGCTGTTCCAGTGCCTGACCAGTAAAGTAATTCTTCCTAATATCTAATTACAGTAAAGTATTTCTTCCTAATATCTAACCTAACCCCTCCCTGCCCCAACTTCAGACCATTTCCTCTGCTCCTGTCATTATTCCCTTGGGAGAAGAGGCCAACCCCCACCTCTCTACACCCTCCTTTCAGGGAGCTGTAGAGGGCAATGAGGTCTCCCCTCAGCCTCCTCTTCTCCAAACTCAACATGCCCAGCTCCCTCAGCCTCTCCTCGTGTGACTTGTTCTCCAGACCCCTCACCAGCTTGGTGGCTCTCCTCTGGACACGCTCCAGCACTTCAATGTCCTTCTTGTAGTGAGGGGCCCAGAACTGAACACAGCCCTCGAGGTGAGGCCTCACCAGTGCCCAGTCCAGAGGCACCATCACTGCCCTGCTCCTGCTGGCCACGCTGGTCCTGATACAGGCCAGGATGCTGGTGGCCTTCTTGGCCACCTGGGCACACTTCTGGCTCATGTTCAGCTGGCTGTCCACCAACACCCCCAGGTCCTTTTCTGCTGGGCAGCTCCAGCCACTCTGCCCCCAGCCTGTAGCATCGCCTGGGGTTGTTGTGACCGAAATGCAGGACCCGGCACTTGGCCTCGTTGAACCTCATCCTGTTGGCCTTGGCCATTGATCCAACCTGTCCAGGTCCCTCTGTAGAACTAGAGGGAGGGGAGCTCCGTGTGTCCTACCAGCAGTGACATGCCCAGATATAATGCGTGTGGGGCAGCCATCTTTGACATCACTAGAGAACTGAGGACTTCTGAGGAGCTTCAGAGGCTCCCAAAATGAGTGTGTTCCCATAGCACCTTGTTTTTATCACTGTCTGGGCCTTTGAGTCACCTTCGGTAGTAGGATGGGGCATGGGCTGGAGTGAACGACTGCTCAGACAGCGGTGGCTGTGGCACGGGCACGAGGCTCTCAAGAGCAGTGGTGGCACCGGTGGTAGTTGTGTTGCATGGACACGGACACAGCTGGGAGGCACAGAAGAAAACTGATTGTCTAAGGAGTTTGTCTCTTGCAGAAAGGTGCTGATCAGAGCACAGGCAGGATGCTGGGGCTGATCTAAGCCAGTGTCACACCAGTAACTTCGGTGCAGCCCTTGGCACTGATCTGGCTTTCTAGAAAAAAATCAGCTCGTACAGCCCCTTTTAGCGGGTCTGGAAGTGGCACAGTTCTTCCTGGGAAGAGCCCTACATACAGCTGGCCGGAGAAACTAGTTGGTTGCTTGTTTTTTTTTAATATTTTTTGGGGGGACGATCTCTGATCTGCCAGTATCTGCTTATAGAGATCCCTTTGGGAAAGGGATTCCCCCCTCTTTGTGCCCACTGCCTTATGCCCACTTAACTCCTTTTAAGCTTTTAAGAGTCTTGCTGGCTGGACCCTTGGCAGGGAGGGTGGGCTGAGTCTGACGTCCCACCTACTGCCCCGAGGAGGGTGCTCAGTAATAAAATTCCTGCCTGTCTGAGATGCTGGAGCTGCCCCATCCCACAGTTTTGCTGTTTGGTTTGGGAGAAGAGGAGGTTTGGGTTGTTTTGCTGTGTGGTTTCTATTCCGGCAGCAATCCCACTTTCTGCCCATGGGATTTCAGAGTGATTTGGTGCCTCTTTGGGGTCACGGGTGTGTGTGCCACAGCCAGAGAGACCCAGGGTGCTGTGGTGGGGCACCCCAAAGGCTCAGGGAAAAGCCAGTGTGCCAGGATGTGGTGGTGGATGTAGGGGAAGGAAGGAGTGATGTAATTTGGGAGGGAAGAGGAACATGACCCAGAGAGAGCTCAGAAGAGCTCGGCTCTCAGCTCTTACTGCCAGCAATCCCAAATTGGACTCGCCATTCCCACCAGCCTTTCCAGGTGCCGGGTTATCATAGAATCATAGAATAGTTAGAGTTGGAAGGGACCTTAAAGATCATCAAGTCCCAACCTCCTGCCATGGGTAGGGACACCTCCCACCAGACCAGGTTGCTCCAAGCCCCATCCAGCCTGGGATGCCCCACTTCCAGGGATGGGGCAGCCACAGCTTCTCTGGGCAACCTGTTCCAGGGTCTCACCACCCTCACAGCAAAGAATTTCTTTCTGGTATCTAATCTAAATCTCCCCTCTTCCAATTTAAAACCGTTCCCCCTTGTCCTGTCACTGCACTCCCTGACAAAGAGTCCCTCCCCAGCTCTCCTGGAGCTCCCTTCAGATATTGGAAGGCTGCTACAAGGTCTCCCCGGAGCCTTCTGTTCTCCAGGCTGAACAACCCCAGCTCTCTCGGTCTGTCTTCGCAGCAGAGGTGCTCCAGCCCTCTGAAGCACCTTCGTGGCCCTCCCTTGGACCCGTCCCAACAGGTCCCAAATGTTCTCTTCCAGTCTTGCCCTGAAACGGGCAGCTCCTCCCCCCCTTCCCGGCTCTGAGCAGCGGCATCTGCTCCATCCCCCGCCTCACCCCGTCCCTTCCCGCGGAGCATCCCGGTGCCGGGATCTCCCCCTTCCTCCTTCCTTCCTTCCTTCCCTCCCTCCCTCCCCGCGGCTTCGAGCCGCACCAGTGATGGGGAGAGCGTCACCGTCTCCTAGCAACGCTCCTAGCAACGCTCCTAGCAACCGGGCAGCATCTGCTCCCGCTGGACCAATCCTCGCCGGGAACATCTGGGAACCCACCTCCGCGGGCTGCGGCCGGGAGGTGATCCGCTCCTCAGTGGCTGCAGGGGACCCGCAGGAGCTGCCACCCACCGCCACCTCCACCGCCACCATCTCCTCCAGGAGCAGCAAGGCGGCTCCGGGCAGCGAGGGAAGGACGGGGAGCAGCCCTCCCTCCGGAGCCGGGGCTCGCTGGGTGAGTGGCCATGGGCTGGCGGTGGCCCCGGTGGGGGGGGGACCAGGCAGTGAGCTGTGGGGTTGTCTGTGGCAGCGGGCTGACAGTGGGGTGGGGGGCTGTGCTGGTAGCATCTCCCCAAAAGGGCTTTCGCAGGTGGCTGCTGGTGTGGAGTTTCGTGTGGGTTTGTGAGCTCTCGGCTTTGCTGCAGCGGGGAAGAGGGCAAGGAACCGGGAGGGATGCTCGCCCCGGGCTGGGGGCAGGGGTGCCCGCCGCTCTGCTGGACTTCCAGCGTGCTCTGTGGAAGGTCATTTTAACCAGAGTCAGCTTTTAACAGTCAAAGCCCAACTCTGAAAAGTAACCGTAGCTACTCTCTCATTGACTGTCAGCAAAGCAGCATCCTTAGGGGTGAGACAGCTCTCTAAATATACACATCTTAGAGCTGCCAGACATGGATACACACACACACACACGCACACACGCTCTGTTTCTTTCTCGCTTGCAGGATTTAGACCTGTTTCTTTTCATCCCTGTACATAAATCATAGAATCATAGAATTGTCTAGGTTGGAAGGGACCTCAAAGATCATCTAGTCCAACCGTCAACCTAACGCTGACAAAAAAAAGAAATAAGAAATAAGCACCATTAAAAAAACAAACAAAAACCAACACTAAACCATATTCCTGAGGACCAGGAAGGGCGTGAGTGTCTCCACACACATGCAAAAAGTACAGAGTTTGGGTACGCGCGTGCACGTCCATCATTGTTTTCCCCCCCCGGAGTGGGAAATATTCTTACTACAGGGTGCTAAATGCTCCCCCCAGAAGGCAAGGCATCAACCCCATAACCACTGCATCTACTTGCAGCCTAGAGACTGTGTGTGAGGCAAATGCTGAATGCTGCAATAATTCTGTTAAATGGAAATGGCAATCTGCCTTTCCCCAGACCTGCAGGCAGTGTGGGGGTGTACGTGCCTGTGTGAGAGCAGGAAATTAATGCTACTACTCAAAATAATGGTGTGGGTTTAATAGTGCCCCTCTTTTGCTTTCCTCTGAGCCCGACAAGAATTAATGGAGAAAATAACGTGCCGTCTTACAAGGTGGTGTTCAGGGCAGTAATCATATTCTAGCCAGGAAACTTCCGGATATTTGGAGGAGTAAGCTGTATTTTTGCAGCATTTACTCCGAGAGGTTTACAGCTCCACTGAGAGACCGAAATGATTTTTCTTAATGTTTTATTTCAATTTCCTGACGTTTGAAAGTCCAAAAAAAGCAAGGTCAAAGTTAGAAAATTGGATGTGACATCAGAACTCTTGTTTTTCCTGTTATTAAGCCCTATGGGGCTCCTGCAGCCCAGCTACTTGCTGCGTGTGCGCTGAGCCCGTGCGAGGAGGGAATCTTACCAGAACTGCTCAGATTATCCCAGAAAGACCCTTGGGAGATTGGCTCTGCATCCTCAGGTCCCTCACAAGTTTGCAGACAGACTTCAGCTGGTTGGGCTTGCCTTCAGAGTGAGGATTGGTGTTGGATTGGTGTTGGTGTTTCAACACTTGGATTCGCGTTGGAAGGGGGTGAAGCTGGAAATGTGATTTTGATAAAATCCTATTTGGTTTGATTTGAATTGATACAAGCAGTGGGACTACAGGGAAGGAGAGAGGAATAGCCACTCAATCGTTAAGTCTCTTGTCTTTGCGGGCTCACGAGAGCTATTCAGATGCGTGTGCCTTGCACACAGGTGTGCCCAGGGAGAACCCACAATTAGGGAGATCTGCAAAGCAATTAGCAAACTGAAAGAAAGGTCGTTTTAAAGCACAAAGCCAGCAGCTCCAGCCGGCAGACGACAGCCTGGCTGTGGGTCCCCACCTTTCCACAGGTCGATCAAAGGGGGCTGTCTCTGCCCCAGCGAGGAATAAGACCCGATGCTCTGGAAAGGCTGCAATCGATGGGCAGTCCCTGTGAAATCCTGGAGCTGGCATGTGTTTTCAACCCACATGTTCATCTGCCCGTGGTCTGGTAGCTTTGCACGATCAACTGGGTATCCCGTAGCGGGATCCGCTGCTTTTCCTGTCCGTAGAAGAGGGGAGATGCAGCAGCATAGCGTGTGAAATCAGAGGAGGGTTTTTTCAGCCTAATTACAAGCTCTGCTAAGGTTGGAGAGGGGAGAATTTACCACTGCAGTTTGTCAGCAGTCGCAAGTACATGATGATGTTTCCTGCCGTGTCAAAGTCACGTCTCCCGCTGACAATAAACACCAACTTCTGCGTGCTCAGAAGCCCCAGGTTTTCTGGTTGTGCACGCAAGAGGTGCTCAGACATGGTTTCCACCTCGGCCAGCTTTAGCTTACGTATTGATTATCTTCCCTTAGGCTGCGGTAGGAAAGCCCTGCAGGGCACAGGCATATCTCACTCACCCCCTCCCGCACGCAGGTCCAGCTGGGCTAGCGAGGCTCTGTGCGTCCCCCCCTGCAGGCATCTGCATCACCACGCTGATATGGTACCTGCTCACACACACACGACCCCCTTCCACTGCAGCACCCAGCAGGCAGGGAGGAATTGTCTTCCCGAGGAAAGGTTTGAGGCACAGGCAGGTGTGGGAAGGCTCCCAAGGTCTCACCTACGAGCCCTGGTGCAGACCCAGGGGCTCGCAGATCCCTCTCCGTTGCCTGAGATAGAAAAGCACAAGCTTTGGGGTTTTTGTTTGGGTTTTTTGTATTTTTTTTTTTTTTTCCCCCTGGCTGTTCAATCATTTGCTAAACCCCATCTTGCCTCCCGCTTGGGCTAGCTTGCAAGCCCCAGGAAATGACCCAGCACTGATTTGTGCCGAAGAGGGGCTCCCGTCGCCGGGGTGACGCGGAAAAGCAAGGGCCAGGTGAAGAGAATTTCTTGCAATTTGCAGTCCGACTGCGAAGTTGCTGTGTTATAAATCTATTTCCAATCCAATTTAGATAAGATAACCTTCTGTCCAAACACGCCTAATAACTCTGTGGGTACCATACCGTAATCGCTGTAATTATTCCCGGAGAATTAAATGGGAGCAGGCACATTTTGCTCTTTCGAAAGTGCCATTAAAGCCCTCGTGAAGCCGCATTTGAGGCGTCCAGGCTCGAGACGGAGGCGTCTGTTCCCTCACTGCCGCGGGTGGGATTTTATGCTCCCAACTTCCATTAGCTACAGCCGCCGCGCCGAGATGCGCCGTGCATTTAGAGCGGGCGGGCACCCCGGCGGGGTGTAAACACCGGCCGGCCTGAGCAGACAGCCTGAGCCCCGGGGGCTCCCGAGCCCTGGCAGCAAATTGTGTTCCCAGCCCCTTGGCGACGACTTAGCAGAGGGCTTGCAGCTCGAACCCTGGCGGGATGCTGGCTGCACTCAGCCAAGGTTTGTCCGGGCTGGAAGGACAAACCTCACATTCAGGACACGGGCCGCTACGCCGCTTTTGTTTAGTCCCCGTGGGAAAACTTGGCCCCGTGCCTTGACTTGTGGTGTAGCGCTGAAAAAAAACCATCTTAATGTGATTAAGATGTATCTGTCTCCCCAGCTTGAGCCAGGCAGAGGCAGTGACTCATACCACCTTGCCGTGCCTGTCAAAACACTTGGCTCGCCAGAATAGCCTTCTGCACAAAAAAGCCCTGACTCAATGTGCTTATATTTAAACAAAACACCGAGGGGCCGATTCACTGCGGCGCTACTACAGCCCTGTATGCCCGTAACCCCAGCTGAGCAGCTCTGAGGCACAAGCAGAGCCGCTCGGATCCCACTTCCAAAGCTCAAGTAGTTGGGAAAGGCTTGGTCTTCACCAGCCTCCTGCGGGGAGATGTGCCCCTTGCGGGCTTTAGCATCAATGCCAGGGTTCAAGGGCGCAGTTCAGGTGGTGCTCTCCTTCCCCCGCCCCTGCAGACAGACGTGTGGACACCACCAGGTGCCACAAAAGATGACAAAGCGGGTGGCGGTGGGATGGAGCAGCCCTTGAGCTTCTGTGGAGCATCCCTGCGATGGGACTCCCTTGCTTTCAGGTCATTTTTTTTTGCCCCGGTACCCCAGGCAGGCAGCACCCCTTCCCTCCCGGAGCGGGGAGGTAGAAGTTGAGCCTCCCGTGACAGCCCCGTGGGCTGGGGAAATGGGAAATGGGGATTTGGAATTGCTGGGATTTGCTAACAGTGAGTGTGGTGCGTGGAGGGGGCTTGTGCTTCACTCTCCCGGGTATGGCCTCCCACTCTACAAGTGGGAACACATTTCAAACCAGCCTCGCAGCCCTGAAGTGCTCTTGGCGTTCATGATTTTCCGGTTGTTTCCCTTCCTTGCTGCTGGAGCAAGTCGCGGAGGTTGTTGTGACTGTGCCCCTTTGTCTGATGCGGTGAGGTCTTTAGGATTTTGAAATGCAGCCTTTTAAATGCACCCAAGGGTATGTCCCAGGTGGGTGCTGAACAGAATCACAGGAAAGGGGTGCCCGTTGGATGCTTGGTGAGCCCACTGCCGGGATGGTTGTACGTATTCCTTTGCAAAATACAACTCTTTCCATCTGCCTCTGCCAGCCAGCACCAGACCCCGGCATCTGCTAAAACACAGCCCCCTCTTCCTCTCTCCCCCCACCCCCCTCTTCTTCTCCCTCCTTTCCCTCCTCCCTCCCAGCCAACGCTCCCACAGCTCCTTGCCTTGCCCTGGGCTCCCTGATGTTTGCTGGTGATGCCCCAGGACCATCCGTGCTCAAGGAATGCTGGATGTCCCACTGTCACCCTCCACCTCCAGGGACGCTGGATGTCCCACTGTCACCCTCCCCCTGCAGGGACGCTGGATGTCCCACTGTCACCCTCCACCTCCAGGGATGCTGGATGTCCCACTGTCACCCTCCAGGGCAGCGGGAGGGATTCCTGTGGCCAGGAGCAGCAAAGGAGGGGTTTGCACGGACCCAGCGGAGCTGCAACGCCCTTCACGCTGGGGTTGTCTGGTCTGCCCTGCACTGGGGCTGATTTTCTGCTAGGTTTGTCCTTTCCAGCCTTTTTCACCGAAAACTCAGTAGGGAGCGAGTTTTAGCCTTGGGACGCTCGGCTTGAAGGGAAAGGATGGGCCCGGAGTTGGCTCATCGACCCATGTGCTGGGTTTGGCTCCTTTCCCACCCCCGACAAGCCTGGGTTGGCCACGGGAATGTCACTTTGTCTTTCTGGACCTCGCTCTTCCTCAGAGTAGCGGGAGGAAAACCGTAACGTTCCCCCATCTCCCGGCACTGGGAGGATAAATGCACTTGTGATTGTGCAAAGATAATGCGGCGGCGGTGATTTAACCCAGGAGAACCTAATATCAGAATAATTAAATCTCCAGGGTGTCCAGGCTCTGGTGTAATTCAAATGCTATGATAACACCTGATAACAGTGGAAGGTGCTGCACGTGGATTGAAACCAGTGTTTACAGCTACTCGGTGACCAGCACAGCTGGACCCTTGCCCTTGAGAGATGAGGTTGGTGCAGGGGGCACCTCCGGTGTGTGCAGCCACCTGGGTTGACTTAAATGTAGTGTTGTCCCCCCCATAGGAGGGATGGTCTCCCTCTGAGCCCCTCCTGGGGAGAGGATGCTGTTGCGTGTGATTCATGTCGGGCTGGGTCCCAGAGCAGCACTGGGGGTCTTAGCTCCAAACGAGGCGTTAATCCAATCTCAATTTGGGGAAGAAAATGTATCCTGTAGGACCTGACGTTGAGTTACTCTAAAAAATGACTCTGGATACTTTCTTTCCTTTGACTGCCTTTAAACATCAGCATAACAAGTATTTTTAAAAATAGCTCATCCAAAAGCAAACAACAGAAATTTCTTTCAAAAGAGAGGGTTTGAGAGGTGATGATGCCACCTGCATGTGCACGTCTCCTTGTACTGTTGGGTGAATAGAAAAGCAAAACCCAGTCCAGCCTCTCTCATAGAGACTCGGTGGTCACCAGACTCAAGACCACTGACGTTAAGGATCTCATTAAGATGCTGAATCAGCACCAAGTCACCTTTCCATAGAGAAGCAAACTCAGAGCAGCCTCCAGGTGTGCTCCCTCTCAGGGAGCAGACCTCCACTGGGCTCTTGCCACAGAACAAAAGCCCAATAGTCCCTTCTCTTAGCCCAAAGGCTGAGCATCTGTCCTGTGTGCCCTGAAAAACTGAAGCAACCTGGAGATCAACTCAGCTCCATCACCCTCCCACCCAGCTGGGGCTCTCCCGCTTCTCTGGGTCGACACTACCATCTAGTGAATATGCTCTGTATTGGTTTTCCAGGGAAGCTTGTGTAGAAAGTATAACCCGTCCTTTGTCCTACAGGCACCTCCGTTTGGTGCAGAGACCCCCTGTTCTGCAGAAGGATGGCCCCATCCTGGTCCCTCCTGCAGCACGTGGAGATGTTCCCGGTTTGGGCATCCCTCTCGCCTTGCTCTGCCAGTCTGTAGGTGGCCGGGGTACCCTGCTCGGTTGGTAGGACCTGGAAACCCTGCCCAGCAGTGGCAGCATGTGGCTGTCAAGGCAGTGGCTTGGAAATGCCTTCCTGTTTGCCAACCCCTCCCACATTTTTCTCCGGTGGGGTGAGGGCTGCAGATAGCGGGTCGAGGCTGAGAGTTGTCCCCAGGAGCATCCCACCTCCCTCCTCTTATACCCCCCCCCCGACTGTGACATTACAGACACTGTGGCAGCAAGCATCACTGAGCCTCTTCTTCTTCTTCTTTTGCACAGAGCTGATCTGATCGAGGCCTACCAAAGACATTAACGACGTCGAAAGTAGCCTACTTTAAGAGAAAATATGCAGAAGAAGAACATTTACATCAAGATTACCATGAGTATTGTCCAAAAGTGAGTAGTGCCCTCCTCCCAGACCCCATCCTCCCCTGCTCTCATTCTTTGATGCTAAAGACCCGTTTGCTTCCTCTTTACCCCCCCCAGCACCTGATACTACCCGAGGACCGGACTTGTATTCTAAAACTTTCTCTCCAGAAACTCCGATTCCTGGACGACCCTGAAGCCTACCTCCGTAGGTCTGTATTAATTAACAATCTGTTGAGGAAGATTCACTTAGAGACAGAGAGGGAGAGCTATGAATACTTTAAGGAAGCTCCCTGCTATAGGACTGCTTACTCTGACGCACGAAAACGGCTGAAGCTGATGGTAGAGGAGTGCTGTTCCCAGTCGCTCTATTATGAAGAGCTGCACTCGTATCGCATTGTGCCTTACTCTGCAGAGAACGCCGTTTACGGGATGGGCTACACAAGCAGCCACTTGGAGCAGAACTCTCAATTGCTTATTTATAAAATGAATTAAAGTAACCGTTAGACCCACTGACGTTTGTTTCTGGATGCTTGGACTGCTTATCGGGATGTTGAGATGGGGCACTGATTGCGGATGCACTTGTGGTGGGAGGCGGATGATGGTGCCTTCAGAAGCTGAGTGGAAGGTACCTTGAATAACGCTCTGCAGTCCCTGCTGTTAACCCCCTGATTGCGAAGTACCTTGAGGTGCAGACAGAGCTGGTGAAATGCGGAGGTCCTTATTCGCAGAGACTGTGCGCAATGTGTTTTGTAGAAATAAAAGCTGCGTTTAAGTTATCTGTGTGTAGATACGGACGTTCAAAATCACTTTGCAGTTAAGTTACGCCATCCCTGGTGGAAGGGGAGCCCCTAAAGCAGTGGAGTAGTGTGACAGTGAGGAGTAAAATGCAAGTTATTTGCTGTAAAGGTATAGATAGGAAGTTTCTTTGAGAAATGCTTTGATCATGAAGGAGTCAGTGCCAAAGGAAAGAGCCTTTTGCTTAGGATTTTTCAGAGATTTAACTCGCTTGCTACTTACAAGGCACTCTATACTGAGGTTTACAAGGGTTTGGTTTGTGTTTGTTTGGTTTTTTTTTTAAAAAAAAATTGCATTCACCTTTTACTTATATTATCTCTTGGCTGGTATCTACTTTGCTATTTTAATACAACCCAGAATGACTCACAGGAAAGAATGTTTCTTCAGCCCGTCGTCAGTGTTTCCTTAACTTCGTTTGGTCCCTTCCCTAGCTGCTTCCCTGATACTTCTTTGCATGCCAATTTGCTGTTTGGCCAGAGGTTCACATTGGTGCTAGGGAATAGACGGTAATTTCTTTTTATGTGGAATATAAGAGGCAGAAAAACGATGATAACTTTCATAGATATAGAGAATGAATGTATCTGACAAATGCTAGTAAAACCTCAGAGGTTCTCCCGATGAAACCGCTCAGCGTTAGTGTTTCAGGTTAAGTGAAACGTCTGATTTCAATCTGGGAATTAACCTTAGAAGATGTAAATAGATATTTCGCAAGCTATGACAGGAGAGATGCTCAGCAAATTGATGGCTGCAAGTGGAAAGTTTTATAGCTGCAAAAGCTACGTCATGAAAATACCAAAGAGTAATATAAGGGAAAAGACGATGCTCCAGCAATGGGGTCAAAAGCAAAGATTGCACTATAACCTGGGGAAATGTGATTAACGAGCCTGCAAACTACCCACCTGCAGCTCACCCGTGGGTGACTTGCATCCCGGAATTGCTGAACAAATATACGAGATGATCCAAAGCCTGTCCAAGGTCTGTTGGCTTACGGTGAAGAAACCAGCTTCGCCTTGCTGGCTGCCACCTCTTTAAAGCTTTAAAAGCAAAGTAAGTAATAGCGCACACTCAGCAGGAGGCAAATAAGTATCCAAGAACCTAATTTTTTATTTTGAAAGGCTTTGCTCATGCAGATGTGGCTGATGCTGTTTCTGAAGCATTATACAGTACGGACAAATTCCATTGCTTACCAGGGATGTGCTCCATGTAGGATTAGAGCATCCTAGAGCATCCTAGTCATGTGTGTTGCGTGTATCATTGCAGCTCTTAAGGCACGTTAACACTTAGGTGTCAGTGCAGGAGAAAAGACAGAAAGGCACGAGCAGGAGGGGCGAAGAGCGAAGATAGCTCCAATATCAGTAAGATATAAACCAGTACAGGTTTAGGAGACAGAAGGAAACATTGAAATCCAGATAATTTTTGTTTTTGAATGAAAAAAAAAAAAGAAGAAAAAAGGCAACAGTCTAATTCAAACCAAGGCGAACTGGACAACACAAACAGCACAGATATTGTGGGAAGGCTGGAAAAACAGGGCAGCGCTGTTTGGGAGGTGCTATTAGTCACGATCAACGTTCAGGTTTTTGTTTTTTATTTTGAGATAAGGCATATTTACTTGCCTCTTACCGAAGGGACTTTAAAGGGTCTCTTTACAAAAGGTCTTTAAACCCTTGGTCAGTGTAATTCGGTGTCAGACACCTGCTTGGCTACCTGTCTTGGTACTCCTGCTGCCCCTGGGCTTGCACCAGCCCAAACCCAGGCGAGGGATTAAGCTCGCATTTGGCATAGTTTGAGAAATTTTCAGCTAAAAAGTGGCCGTGCCCATCTTGACAGGGGCCGGCCGGCTGAGAAAGGCCAGGCTAATGATCAGGTGTGTGGAACAGCCCTAATACCGCCGGTAAAAGCCCTCTGCTGTGGGCTGATGGCACGATGGCTGCTGTGAGAGGTGCTGTTATCCCCCCCCCGAGATCTCCCTGGCCTCTCCTGGCACCGTGTGTGCCTCGTGGGGACCGAGGAGCCGGGGTAGGGACATTAGAAGACTGCTGGGTGGTAATGGAAAATTACTTCTATCTTCTGATTTTTCAAACTATGTAATTTTCCGCTCCAGAGTGTTCTGATTTATGCACTTTTTTTTTCCTCCCTGTCCATTTTCGCCTGAATTCGTCATGATCTAGCAGCTACACGAAATGCTAAAGTGTTTTTTTTTTTTTCCTCTCACTGACCTACTTTCTTATATTCAGAGGGTGGTTCTGGCCCGAAAAACCAAAAGTTTTCATGTAAAATGAATAATGTTTCAGTGGAATAAAAAAGCTTAGTAGGACTAAAGTCTTTAGCCTCACCTGAAGAAACCCCATTGCCCCTGTTGGATTCATCTTTGAAGAGTAACTTCCTTGCCTGCTAGAAGGGGCAGATACTTTCTTGCCCCTTGAAAGCTGCTCTGATAAGGTGTTACGATAACTGAACAGATATAAAAGACAAAAATCTGGATCAGATAACAAAACTCCTTGGGCTACCTGTGAAAGAGGACGATATTTTACTCATGTTTTTCTCATGGATTGTTTTCTTGAACAAAAAACATATTGTCCGATGTTTTTATTTCTACTCGCTCTAGGAGCTGTTAAAATTGACGATTGCTTTCTAGAAAACAAATTGGTTTTTTATGGTTGACTTTTGATATGAAATTGAATCAAAAGTCCACAATTCTAAATATTTTGAGTCTGTTCAAGTTTTTACCGCCTTCCACTTTGCGCAGTGACTTGTGCTGTTGAAAAGTGGGTCTGAAATATTCTACTTTAGAGCTTAAACCCCATAGTTTACGGGGTGATAAAGAAGTACAAAGGTGCAATAACATTGAAAGTTACTCCCAAAATATTTAATTTGTCACTTTTTGACTTATATACTGATTCTAACATTTGGTTACCAGGTATCAAGAGTTTTAATACAGCTACATACAGTGATTTTTCTTTTTTGAGTTTGTAGCTACAATTCAGCTCTTCTGGCTTCTGATGTGTGAATCTGTCTGTAGGTGGTCAACTTTCGGTGATAGAGATAGATATATATATATATATTGTTATGACTGCAGTAGGAACTCCCACATACGGGCTATGTTTGCACTGGATGTAAAGAAAGTCCTTCCTTCCCTTTGACTCAGTTGCCATGGAGATAGTATATTCATCATCAGAGTCAATATAGATGAGCTGGGTGACAAGGACAGACTTGGTAACGGTTTTGAAAACGACGGGTTTAGGACAATTTGTTTTTGTCTGGGAATAGCAGCGCACTTGACCGCAATTAGCCGTTTCAAGGAGTCAACTTTTCTTTGTGCTGCTTTTCCCTGTAAACTGGCTGTAAGTGCCAGTTTACATTTGGGGGCCTGATCCTGGGTGCAGGAGGGGTGGTGGCGGTGGCCCCACGGGAGGCACGGCGTGGGAGCTGTGGCTGGAGGCAAGAGGGGTACAGATGCTGGGGGGGGGGGGGCAGCATCTCCGCCTGTATGACCTGGTACAGACACCCCAAAATATTAGGGCCCCGATCCTGTAAACGCTTCAATTATCACCTAAGTTTCTTTGCACAGATCCTCTTGCCGGACCCAGAGAGGCTCCTCAAGTACTTGGTGCTCAGCGTGTCTCTGCGCGGGTGCAGGGCTGTGGCTGCTGAGCACCACAGAAGTACTCCTCAGTTGCCTAATTATCGGTGAAAGTGATTATCGAGCTGCCGCTTGAGTTCTTGAATACGTTTCTATTGCACTGTAAATTGAACTTTTTTGTTTTCATATGAATGTGTCGAGTATATGGACTATCGTGCCTTAAAGTCCCATCCTCATACGAGCCTTTGTATATGTTCTGTAAATCTGCAAACCATGTATAGCTGATATCTCTGTGCACCCTATACACATCCCGTTCGGTACTTGGCAGGGCTTTGGGAAACGTGACCCTGACCTCAATTTGCCATGAAAACAAAGAGGAATATGGCAATTCACTCTTATCTTCTTTTTTTTAGATTGCTTTCCTCTTCTCCGTCCGTGAAATTCCGTTTTTCTGGTTTCTGGTGTAACTGGGTTCTGGGTTACCTACAAGGCCAGGTGCCCCTCACAGGAACTCAGAAAGCTGTAAAAAAGTCGTCTCCAGCTTTTAAATGCCATCTGTACAGCGCGCTCGCAGCAGGGAATCACAATTGCATATAATAACGGTGGCAGGTGTTGTCAAGTATATCATCATATATTTGACATGATTAACAAAGCAGAAAAGGGAACACCTATTTCTATTGAAATGCATGAGCCTGCATTATGTTAACTACATGGTGATTATACACCACTTAATTGGAATAATACCTACTGGTTCTGTAACAAAAAATGGCTTTTTAATGTTTAAAATTACTTGGGACCTGATTAAAGGTTTTTATGAAATTGTTTTCTAAAGTGAATAGTAGAAAAATGTATATGTATTTTAAATATACATATGATGTGCATGTTATTAATAAAGATCTATTTCTATTGAAACGGATGGACTCTTATTGAATATATGCTGCTTGGTCAACAAGTAAAGTTACCGAAAAGAGGTTTCTAACACCATCAGTCCCCTGAAAAATTGTAAACCCACAGATTCTTTGAAGGACCTGGATCCCCAGGGGGAACCTGGGCTTGTCTTACAATATCTGATGTGCAGGGCTGGAGCAACTCCTCTGGAGCCACAAACCCTGGCATTCACTTGTCCTGCCTGGGTCCCATCCCAGCTTGCCTGTGGGCTTGCAAAACCCTTCTCCTTTTCTTTGTTTATTTAATTTGTGTAAAAATGTGCAAGGAATCGTTGTCCTGGTGATGTTCTGTGGGGTACCTTCCAGAGGCTGAAGGGTGAAAGATAAAATAGGTAGTTAATGGGGTGGTTTGGGAAAATAGGAATTGTTACCAAAAATACTGGTTATAATGGATGTATCTCCCTCATCCTCAGGGCTTTCCTTTTGGGGCTCTTTTTCCTGCAGAAACTGAAACAAAGCCCTGAAAACATTTTAGGGATATTGAAAAGGAGAACTCCCGACGAAAGGGTGCACTTTCCCCACTGCACAAGAGCCTCTCAAACACATGGAAACCTCTTCCAGAACTGGGTATCTCTGTGCCCACCTCCAGCCAGGGCTTGGGTACCATCTGAGGGTTGGAGGCCCAGCTTTTTTAAGGACCTGAGCATTGCAACCAGCTGCCGTAGGTAGAGCAGTAAATCAGTCACCTCCTCTGATGGTGCTGCATTAGGAGAGAGCAGCTGCATGTTGTCAGCCTGAGGATGGCTCTGAAACCAGCAATCCTGGGTTCCCCATGTACCTTGTTTGAATGTGGTGTTACCAGGATTAAGCAGCCACCACGCAAATCATAGAATCATAGAATCATATGGGGTTGGAAGGGACCTCTGGAGATCATCAAGTCCAGCCCCTGTACCGGAGTGGGTCTACCTAGAGCAGGTTGCACAGGATCTTGTCCAGGTGGGTTTTGAATGTCTCCAGAGAAGGAGACTCCACCACCTCCCTGGGCAGCCTCTTCCAGGGCTCTGCCACCCTCACAGGAAAGAAGTTCCTCCTCATGTTTAGGTGGAACTTCTTATACTCAAGTTTGTGCCCATTTCCTCTTGTCCTGTCCCTGGGCACCACTGAAAACAGACCAGCCCCATCCTCCTGACCCCCTCCCTTGAAGTATTTATAGGCATTGATCAGATCCCCCCTCAGCCTTCTCTTCTCCAGACTAAAGAGACCCAAGTGCCTCAGCCTCTCCTTGTAAGAGAGAAGCTCCAGGCCCCTCATCATCTTTGTAGCCCTTTGCTGTACCGTCTCCAGCAGTTCCCTGTCCTTCTGGAACTGGGGAGCCCAGAACTGTTCCCAGTGCTCCAGATGGGGCCTCCTCAGGGCAGAGCAGAGGGGCAGGATGACCTCCCTCCACCTGCTGCTCACACTCTTCCTGGTGCCCCCCAGGATGCCATTGGCCTTCTTGCTGGCTCATGGCCATCCTGTTGTCCGCCAGGACTCCCAAGTCTTTTTCCTCAGAGCTGCTCTCCAGCAGGTCACCCCCAACCTGTCCTGGTGCAGGAGGTTATTCCTCCCCAGGTGCAGCACCCTGCCCTTGCCCTGGTTGAAGTTCATCAGGTTTCTCTCTGCCCAACTCTCCAGCCTGTCCAGGTCTCACTGGATGGCAGCACAACCTTCCAGGGTGTCAGCCACCCCGCATAGTTTTGTAGCATCAGCAAACTTGCTGAGGGAACAATTCCATCCCTTCATCCAGGTCATTGATGACTATATTGAAGAGGACTGGACCCAGTACTGACCCCTGGGGAACACCACTTGTTACAGACTTCCAGCTGGACTCCGTGCCCCTGATCACAACCCTCTGGGTTCTGTCTGTTAGCCAGTCTGAGATATTCTTCATTGGACACTGCCCTTTAACCTTCTCTTAACCAAAAAAGCAGTACCTACACCTGGGCATGGGTAAGTGCATGACTTACAGGAACGGGCTGCTTAAAAGAGGTAGGCTGCACATCTGCAGGTTTGTCCTGTTTGCTCCCCGTATTATGTGTGAACTATTAAGGGCCTCTGTGGTGGCATATCCCTGGCACAGAGAGATGCATTCAGATGGCCAAAACTCCTCCTAGATCCTGGGTGGGAGCTCCTGCCTCTGGGCACATACCATGCTGGTAGGAGAAGCTGAGCCTTGGGCTTGGCCCAGTCTTGGAGAAAACTGATTTAGTGTGGAAATAAAAGGAAATAAAAGAAGCTTGTCACCTCCCATGTGTTATCCAACCCATGCAAATACTTTCCCACCATGGATATTTCCAAAGCGATGGGAATCATCCTGCCACAAGGCAGATTCTGCTGCAGGCCGAAGGCAGGGTCCTCCCTACCGATTCCTCTGCCACTAAAGGAGGTGGTGAAAGCATCACGGCCACAACACCGTGGGCTTGCTTTGCTCTCATCTGTGTTTTCTTTTTTTGCTCTTTATGGCCATTTGCAGCCGGTTTGAATCAAAGCAGCTGCTGGGCTGTCTCTCCTACCTTGGCACTGCCAGCCCAGGCTCCTGGAGCAGCTGGCAGGGTGTGAAATGCGTTCACCTGATTCGTGTCAATACCTTTAACCGTTCTGTGTGTCCTTGTATAACCATGGGCTCAGGAGAAGCAGGACGGTATGTCTATAGTTTCTATTTCTTGCAAAAACCCCCCTAACGAGCCCAGTTTTTGTTGCTGGCCGCACGGTGCTGAGCGAGAGGGGTCTGTGGGGCGCAGGCCTGGAGTCGGGGGGTCGTCCTGGGGGCGAGCTGAGAAAAACTACTTTACCCACCGACCAGCGGGTGGGAGTCACAGAAGATTCCAGAAGGTGAGGAGGGCATGGCCAAAGAAGATACGCCCATCCCTGGAGATCATTAGCATAGGCCAGCCTTTTCTATGAATATGTATTAGCAGAAGAAATAGAAACCCAAAACGGGACCTGCACGTGGTGCGTCTTGGTTGAGCAGAGACTCCCGGCGCATCCAGCGCTGTTTGCTTGTCCTTTACTCGTTTAATAAATTGTAAACTTTAATTGGAACCCTGTTTGAGGCTAAATCATTTATCACAATTGGGGGCTCGTCCGGGATCACAGAATCTTCTAGGTTGGAAGGGACCTTAAAGATCATCTTGTCCAACCGTCAACCTAACTGACAAAAATAGACACCCGCACAACAAACAAAAAGCAACACCATCACTAAACCATACCTCCCAGCACTACATCAACCTGTCTTTTGAACACCTCCAGGGATGGTGCCTCAACCACCTCCCTGGGCAGCCCATTCCAACGTCTGATAACCCTTTCAGTGAAAAAATTTTTCCTAATATCCAGCCTGAACCTCCCCTGGTGTAACTTGAGGCCATTTCCTCTCGTCCTGTTGCCTGTGACTTGAGAGAAGAGACCTCTTCTCCAGGCTGAATAAGCCCAGCTCCCTCAGCCTCTCCTCATAAGACTTATTTTCCAGACCCCTCACCATCTTTGTCGCCCTTCTCTGGACCCGCTCCAGCACCTCGATGTCTTTTTTATGGTAGGGGGCCCAAAACTGGACACAGTACTCGAGGTGGGGCCTCACCAGTGCCGAGTACAGGGGGACAATCACCTCTCAAGCAGGACCTGCCCCTCGTGAACCCGTGCTGGCTGGGCCAGATCGCATGGGTGTCCTTCATGTGTTGCATGATGGCACTCAGGATGATCTGTTCCATGATCTTCCCAGGCACCGAGGTCAGACTGACAGGCCTGGAGTTCCCCGGATCATCCTTCCAACCCTTCTTGTGGATGGGCGTCACATTTGCTAGACGCCAGTCGGCTGGGACCTCCCCAGTTTGCCAGGACTGCTGGTAAATGATGGAGAGTGGCTCCGCAAGCACTTCTGCCAGCTCCCTCAGTGCCCTCGGGTGGATCCCATCTGGGCCCATAGACTTGTTTGCATCTAGGTGTTGGAGCAGGTCCCTCACCACCTCCCTTTGAATTACAGGATGGTCTTGGTTCCTGAATTCTGACTTGATCTAGGGGGGGCGCCCCACCGCTTTGGTGGCTCCTGGTCGGGTGAGGTCGGGACTAACGCCATCCTGAACCTGAGTAGGGACAAGCAAAGAATTTAATTTTTTTTTGAGCTCCCTTGCCGGCTGCAGCAGTTTGTTTTGCCCGTAATTCTGCGCGTGGAGATCCGAACGAAGACGACGGAGTCGTAAGTATTTAAAGGCGTATCCCGTTCGGTTGGGTGGGATTCGGTTGCCCGTGTGTGTAAGAGTGTGATGGAGACGGAACCTGGTTCCGAAGCGATTGTGGAGGTCTTCTAACCACGGTTCCAATCTCCTGCGAGGGACTTGGCCGGTGAAGGACCGAAGCGATTCCTATAGGATTCGTGGGTGGGTGATAGGTCCTAAACCCCCTGCAAGACACTCTTACCAGTAACTAAGGGCTGTAGGAATTGCCACAGTAAAATTCCTAGATGGGTCAGACAAAATCAAAAACCCAGGACCAGAAGAAAGGGAGCAAATTACCAGACATACCATCAGGAAGTCCATTAGGAATAATGATTAGGAATTGGAATGAAAGGGGCCCCAGAAAAGGAAAAAGTAAATTAAAATTGGTTCAATATTGTATGATTGAATGGCCGAAGAAACCTTTAAAACCACATGTTTTTTGGCCTGTTTTTGGATCTTTTGAAGACTGGATTTGTCAAGCCTTAAGTATATATGTTAATTTAAAGGAACCTTTTAGTCAGGAATGATTATGCGGAATTATGGATCAGGACTTCACGTCCTTTTCCAGCCTCAATATTTGCATTAAAAACAGATGAAAAGTTTGAGGAAGAAGGAGATAAAAATGAAAAAAGGAAAGGAAAAAGATGATCAATGGGAGCCACTGGATTACCTACCACCTCCAGATTCTAACAGTCCACCTCTGGCGGCGGCTCCCCCTCCGGTGGCCGTAGCCCCTCCACCAGTGCCACCGTTGTCCCGGCCCCCACCACCAACAGCACCGGCATTAGATCGACCTCTGACTGCCTGTACGAGAAGTAGGACTGCCGCGTCTGAGGGAGCTTCTCTGTATCCCTGACGAGAGGTACCCCTCGGAGGCAACCAGGGAGGCATCGGGTTTGTGGCAGTCCCATTAAATACCACCGATGTAGGGAACTTTAAGAAAGAAATGGGGACTCCCCTTGGAGTAGCTGAAAAACTAGATCAATTCCTAGGCCCCAATACTTATACCTGGGAAGAAATACAATCCATTTTGGGGATCTTATTTACTGCAACAAGAGGGGACGTGTTCAGGGGAACTGCCATAAGCGAGAACAAGATGAGAAAATGTTCCAAGAAGAATAGGGGTGTCAGGGGCTATATCTTCTGGGGACTTCAACATCAACAGAGCCCTTGATAAAATGATTAATTGGTCCCCATAAAGAGGAAGTTTTATTTTTAGTAGATACAGGAGCCGAAAAATCAACCATTCAAAAACTTCCACAAAGAATAGAAGAAGGGAAGAGTTATATGTCAGTAGTAGGGGCAAAAGGAGAGCATTTTAAAGTACCTATCTTAAAAGATGTAGAAACAGAAAGGAAAATTTGTCTTAATGATTTACTTTTGCTCCCTGAAGCGGAATACAATTTATTAGGAAGGGATTTGATTTTGAAGTTAAACTTGAGCATTCAGAGTCAGGGGGACAAATTGCAGATTAAATTATATACTTTAACACAGGAGGATGAAGAAGCTATTAAGCCCTCAGTGTGGTATAAAGAAGGGGAAACTGGAAAGATAAAAATGGACCCCATAAGCGTTCAAATAATAGATCCACATCGCCCAATTAGAATCAAGCAGTACCCTATACCCATGGAGGGTCAAAAAGGATTAAAACCAGTAGTTGACAGACTTTTAGAAAAAGGAACTTTGGAACCATGTATGTCACCTCATAATACACCCATCTTCCCTGTAAAGAAACCGGATGGGTCATACTGAATGGTGCAGGACTTAAGAGCTGTAAATCAGCAAACGATCACTAAATTCCCTGTGGTGGCAAATCCTTATACTTTACTGAGTCATATTTTTCCCAAGCATACTTGGTATAGTGTAATAGATTTAAAAGACGCTTTTTGGGCCTGTCCCCTGGACAAGGGATCCAGAGATTATTTTGCTTTCGAGTGGGAGGACCCCGAAACAGGACAAAAACAGCAATGAAGATGGGCGGTATTACCACAGGGGTTTACAGAGTCACCAAATTTATTTGGGCAAACTTTAGAGAAAATCTTACAGGATTTCACATCATCCAAGGAGGTAAAATTATTACAGTATGTAGACGATTCATTAGTGGCGATTCATTAGTGGCAGGAGAAACTGAAGAGGCAACCCGAAATACCACCATTAAATTGTTAAATTTTCTAGCAGAAAAGGGATTGAAGGTGTCCCGATCAAAGCTACAGTTTGTAGAACAAGAAGTAAAATATTTAGGACATTGGCTGAGTAAGGGAAGAAAGAAGCTAGATCCTGACAGGATATCTGGGATTCTATCCTTAAGACCTCCCACAAACTAAAAAGGAGATT